>AWOL01S0009286.1:41344-57409 GCA_000715115.1 Nicotiana otophora | reverse complement strand
AATTCACATTCTTCGCATTCGAACACTGGGGGGGGGGGGGGATGATATGAGGATACGGCAATAATGACTGCCACTTCAATAGGGGAATGAAAATCCGTATACTAAACGCATCATCGGGACCGGGGGCTACGCATCCAGCCCCGTAGAAACAAGTTGTATAAGATAGTCACAAGTAATGGCAATTTCTTTTCTACATAGAAAAATGCTTATGTATTTGTTTGAAAATAGAAGGAATAAAATAAAATCCTTTTGCTTTTTTATCTTGTTTCTTGTCTGAACGATGAGCTAACTTAGTCATTTGAAAGTTAAACAAGTACTTCAAATATTAATGCCTTAATGAACAAGAGACGCCCTCTTCAAGAGCACCGTAAACATAAGAGGGTCCTCTCTTATAAAAACCCTCACGTTAAATGGTTGGTTTCGAAAGAAACTATTCCCAGAATCTAAAATTCCATCGGGAAAAAATACACCCGAAGTTGCATATGAAAAGGAAGAAAAAAGTAAACTTGTGCAAATACTTATATAACCCTTACGTTAAAGGGTTGGTTCCGGATGAATCTATGCCCGGAAATCTAAAACGCCATCGGTGAAAAATACACTCGAAGTTGCATATGAAAAGGACGCAAAAAATAAACTTGCGCAAATACTTATAGAGACCCTCACGTAAAAGAGATAATGCTTGGAACCAAAATGCTTCGAGAAAAATGCATCCGAGGCTACACACAGTAGGGCGCGAACATAAAAATGTGCTCAGAATTCTTGAGCAAGTGCAAAGATTAAAGTCTTGCATGGATATTCAAACGAAAGTAAGACTCAAACGATACTTGAGAAAAAGATATGTCTTTATTTATAAGAGTGTGCCAAAATGGTAAAAGTACAAAATGGGAAAAAGAAAAGAAAAGCTAAGCTGCAGCACCTCCGGAACTAGGAGGAAGAGAAGTGTCCGCATTCCAGAAAGATATAGGTGGGTCCACCGTTTGCTCGACATTTTCCCCAGTTTGATCTTCATCATCATCACTTTGCGATTCCTCTTCAGTTCCCGAAAACTCGGAACCGGAACTAGAAGAACCAAGAGCATGAGACTGTGCCGGGATTTCATTTTTAGCAGCCAACTTAAGCTCTCGGGCCTTAGTAATTTCGGCATCAAAGTCAATGATACTAGCTTTGGCTTCTTCCAAGATTTTTCTCCTCATGCTGTACATGGCATAAGTTTTTTCAACAACGAGGGAAGCTGCTTGGCACTTAAGTTCTTCTTTGATTTGAGAAACCTCGACGGAAAAGCTTTCCCGGGCGGACCTAGCAGATTTGAGGCTGACGTCAAGGTCACAGACAGTTGAACTAAAGATCCTGTTATGCTTGATAGTTTTCCTGTACTTCTCTTCTAGTTGGGTATGTTTCGCCCCACAGTAGCAAGCTCTTCGATTTTGGAGTTCAAGGCTGCTTCTAAGTTGGTTACTTTTTTGGCAGTAGCAGCCTCGCTCTCGGTTACAGAAAGAACGATGTCCTGGACTTCAGCCCATTTGGCCTTAGCTTTATCAAATCAAACCCTCAGCGAGATAATTTCTTAGCTAAGGGTTACCACTTCTTGCTCGCTTTGCTGCAAATGAGCCTCCAAAACAATAGCCTCAGTAGCTTTGGTTTCCAGTTTCGAGAGGCGGAGAATAGTTTGGTCTCGTTCCACCAAAAGCTGATTCTGTTCAGAAGTAAGTTCTTCCTTTTCATAGATCAACCTTTGAAGGCCCTCAGAAGCAAGAAAGTTGGCCTACAAGACAAGAAGAAGTAAAACTTAGAATACATTCATACAAAAGTAGAATAAGTAATGAAGGAAGAAAAGAATGTACCGTTGCGGCGTTGTGCATGGCATTGTTCAACAAGCACTCTCCCGAGAGTGCCTGAATCTTTTTTGAGTCTTTTTCTAAAGCCAAAGGCTTCAGATAATTAGCAAGCTCCACCAGCCGGGATAGCAAGTTGCATCCGGTAGAGACCGAAGGGTAACATTCCTCCTCCTTTGTGGATCTTCAGAAGGGGCAGCATAAATTTTCCCCAAATTCCCATGAACAGAGGACTGTGGAAGAGGAATACCTTCTTCATGGTGAGGTGCGGCCGATGGAGGTGATGTAGCAACTGCTGGTGGAAGAGTGGATGAAGATGGGAGTAATGTAGCAGTTGCTGGTGTTGGTGAAGATGGAGATAAAGTTGATAGAGTTAAAGAATGAGAAGCAGCTGCATCAAATGCAGTGCTGGCTATTGGATGCTCGCCAACCAAAGATGACAAGGACCCGCTACTCAGCCCCGCAGCACCGGTTACAGCAATTGGGGCCCAAAAACGGGAGTTGACATTTTTTACCAAATCAGATTCTCCCCAAAGTGCCGAGATATCGTCTTCAGTTGATGTAACTATCTCAACAAGTCGAGCATCCTGTTGAGATGATGAAGATCATCGCCTTCTATGTGGAGAAGCTCTCTCATCAACAACTTCATCATCATCATCAATTATCACGGTGTTTATGACCGGCCTGGAAGGAGTACCAGTCGTCATCACTACCGAAGATGACTTGGGGCATCAGTCTTTACCCTCTTATTCTTTTCCCCGACCGAAAAGGAACGTCTTCTCTTTGGTTGTTTATCCTCTAGCGGGGGACTCCGTATAGAAGTGTTTGCGCCCAAAACAGGCCCAGAGATACCGGTTCGAGTAAGTGTTTCCTGAAGCAGCCTCACTGCATCAGCAAGATCAGCCAAAATATCCTCATCGGGGACAACAACAAAGCCCGCAGGTAGACATGATTTTGTGAACAAGTCAAAAGGGTTCAACTAAGTTCTCCGTATACAAAAAAATTTAAGCAAGGTAAATTATAATTTCCATGATTTTTGGCATTCCACCCGTATTTAAGGGCCAGTTATTTCCACAAATGCGTTTCTGGCGTTGTGACGTCCAAGATCTTCTGAACCCACCGGTCGAAACCTTCTACCACCGGTGGGATCCATCGAGTTGCTGAAACATGCGAAGGGTGAATAGTCGATACAACCATGAAAGAATATCTAGTAAAAAGAAATACTAAACAAAGAGCTTACGAGTGCGGTTCTAAGCAACCTGAAAGGATGAAGCCGTTGTCGGAATGATGTCGTTGGTGGCAACTGCAACGAACCGTTCTATCCACCCACAGTCGTTGTCATCATCCATGCTAGAAAGCAAAGCATGGTGGCCATACTTGCAGAGGTTTATCATTCACCTGTGGAAGATTTTGGGGGAATAGAGATTCATCATATGAGCTAAGGTTAGCTCCTCTCCAGTTTCCTGGTACAAGCATCGAAGACAGGCGACCGTCCTCTATACTGAAGGACTTATCTATGCCAAACACAGTTGGTAGCGAACGCAAAACTCCGCAATCACAGAATCAAGCTCTCCACTCAAAGAAAACACACCCAAAGTAAAGAGATACGTATAAAAATATGTAAAACCTTACTTAGGAAGGATCACTCGGTCCGATAGATCAGGAGAAATGATATCCAAACTCAAGGCAGCGGTAGTCTTCCTTCACAGTAGGAATACTGGAAGGACGAATGGAAAAAGGGTACTTGCTAACAGCCCATATACGAGGGTTAGCAGTAGGGAATTTCTCTTCAAGGTTCTTTGTGGTACTGATTTTTCTTGGGATAATGGAACCCACCGTTAAAGGAACAGAGTCGTCGGTTTTGTTCTTGTTCTTTGTAGAACCAGCACGTTTGGAGGAAGAAACCAATGGAAAAGAAGAAGGAAAATATTTTGTGTTTGAAGAAAGCTAGAGAGAGAATTGAAAACAAAGATGCAAATCAGAAGCTCGAGAAATTATGAAACGCAAAGAAAAAAAATATGGCGTATAAGTAAAGTTTTGACGGCTAAATTTATGGCCATGATTACCTCAATAATTGGAAAAGTTGTGCTGAATCATGGGATGACGCATGTTTGTGGCATTAAATGTGGAGAGACGTGCATCTAATCAACTGTCAGGGACCTTCAGAGGGAGTTATAGTAATTCCCGCCAAAAAGGTGTTTCTACCAACTTCCCAGTAACACAATATTATGTCACCGGAAAGTAGAGGGACTATTCGTATAGGGTGAAATATGATATGACACGTGGTCGTCTAAAGGGAGGACACGTGGAACCCAATACAGGAATGACCGAAGACCGAACACAGCCATTTCACTTGTCACCGGCAAGGATAACGTTCATAAAGGTGTGTTAAATGCTTTGCGCCCGATAGCATTTAATAGGGAAATATTCTGCAGCATTAAGAGTGACGGTCTGTTACAGAGAATTTGGCATTTATGTTCACCGTTACATCTTCATCAATGACCCTCATAATTGACATTTAAAAAGGATACGATCCTAAGACCTCTTTTCCTAGACATAACTATAAATAGGGAGCTCAGTTATCATTGTAAAGGACATGAATTTTCTGGCAAAACTTATACTACATTCTATACAAAGCTCAATACAATCTTACTTTCATGCTTTTTGATCTCATCATTGCTGTGTCCGGAAACTTTGCTCCCGGAATTGTTATCTTTGTTGTTTTGTCTATATTTCAAGGCTAAGTATTGTACATTTCTTCAATTATTGCATTATTTCAGGATCACTTCACTTGTCTAAAAACTACGTATAAATTAAGCTGCATCATTTTACGGGTAAATAGTGTATGAGCTACTAGTAAAATATACAAAAATACTAAACTATTGTCTGAAATAGAGTAGACAAAAAGTAATGCAAAAGAGAGACTCCGGGTGCTGCTGAACGGACTCAGAAGAGCAGCTCATCACTAAGCCTCGTGTATTGGGGGTGTGCGTCGGTATGACTGCGAGATGCACTTACCTCATATCCTGCACGATTAGTGCAGAAGTGTAGCATGAGTACATAAACAATATGTACCCAGTAAGTATCCAGTCTAACCTCAAGGAAGTAGTGACGAGGGATCGACATCGACACTTACTATGGGCTAACAATAAAATACAGGAATGCTAAATAGACATAGAGTATATGAACAATAATATTGACACAATAACAACAATTATTAAATGATTCTTCAACAAATATTAAATTCCAAGAGTCTTCTATTAGCACATACTAATTCCAAGTAAGCTCTGAACAAATAAATAAATAATAATTTCCCACTTCATGAAAATAATATCAAGTATGTTCAGGCTTCAAACATTAACATACATGATTTATGCATCTATAGACTACCGAGGGTCGAGCGGCAAGAACCATAGATGCATCTATTATATTGTCGAGGCGTTAGACCCGCTCCATAAGAAGAGAGATTACTTTATGAACATCCAATTTAAAAGCTATTATAAGGCTAATACACAAAAAAACACAATCTCTATTAACGGTCAAGTAACCAGCCAAAACTCAAATAAGTGAAATTCGGTCTTTACAAATCCTTAACAAGTTTTAATATAATTTAAGCGCTTTAATTAACAAGTAGGGTGCAAACATCATAAGTATTTCATGATTTGGGTCCTAAACTACCCGGACTTCAGCATAATTAGTAGCTACACACGGACTTTCGTCACCTAGTACGTACATTGCCCCCACAATTAGAATCAAATAGCAATTTAAATCACATATGGGGTAAATACCCTCTTACAAGGTTAGCCAAGAGACTTACCTCATCTCAAAGCTCACTCTCCGGCCACAAATTCACTCTAAAGACCCAACTTGATGCCGAACAATCCGAAGCTAGCCAAATGTTATATAAAATAATTAATATACGCTTAAAAGTTAATAATTTAGCTATTGGAGTAATTACCCAACCCAAAATTGAAGATTCTTAAAATTCACCCCCGGGTCCACGTGCCCGGATTCCGGAAATTTTCGAAGAAAATTGTTACCCATAACCTCACGAACTCAAATATATAATTTTCATCCAATTGCATAACCATTTTCGTGGTTAAATCAAATTTTTTTTTACCATAACCTAGATTTTTCAACTAAACCCACAATTTTCTATACTTTATATGCTAAGAATATACCCAAAATACATGTATTAAACTCATCTCATATAGAAATTAATTACCTCAAAATGCTAGGTGAAAACCCCTTTTCAAAGAGCTCCAAAATTACCTAAGGGATGTAAGAAATGAGCTAAAATTGCCCAAGTCCCGACATAAAAGGACCTCACTGCCTGCAGTGATTCTGCTTTTGCAGACCAGGGGCCGCATCTGCGGCACCGCACCTGCTGAAAATCCATCGCAGGTGCGGTCCTGGCCCAGTCCGCCTGTCTTCACTTCTGCGGACGAACTCCCGCTTCTGCGGACCAGCTTCTGCAGAAAACGGAGTTGCACCTGCGGTCCAAGCCTGGCCAGCCTCTTCTCGCACCTGCGGTCATTTCATCGTTGAAGTGAGGCCGCTTTTTAGGAAGTTACTCCGCTTCTGCGTGCCACTAATACTTGCCCAAAACCGCTTCTGCGACCAATAGCTCTCACTTGTGGCCAAAATCTCGCAGTGCGGGCACACCAAATTTGGTGCATCAGCAGCTCTTTCAAGTTCAAACTCGATCCGCGCATCGTCCGAGTAGCACTCGAGGCCTCGTCCAAACATACCAACAAGTTCGTAAACATAAAACGGGCTCGATCGCACCCTCGAAACACGTGAAATAACATCAAAACTAAGAATCACAACCCAAAACCAAATGGAATCAAGTCATAAACTTCAAGTTCTTCCAACTTACTTCGAACGCGCCGAATCATACTTAAACTATTCGGAATAACACCAATTTTTGCGTGCAAGTCCTAAATCACCATACAGAGCTATTCCTAAGCTTGGAATTCCAAAAGGACCTCGATAATACCAAAAACTATATCAAACCAAATTTAAAGAACTTGAAAAACCTTCAATGTGCCAACTTCCAATATTAAGCGCCTAAACGCTCCCGGATCATCTAAAACCCCATTCGAACATATGCCCAAGTCTAAAATCATCATACGAACCTAGTGGGATCGTCAAACCCCAGTTCTAAAGTCATTTACTAGAAATGCTGACCCAAGTAAACTTAACCCTTTAAAGACAATATGAAAGAATTAAGTCTTCCGATTTCAATCCGAACCCTTCCAAACCCGAACTAACCATCCCCGCAAGTCATGAAACAGTAAAAGCACATATGAAGAGTCTTATGTAGGGGAACGGGATTCTAAAAAATAAAATGACCGGTCGGGTACGGTGGACTGCTGACCTGGAGTCTGACCCTGATGGCCTGAAGGCCCATTGGAGGAACCCTGAATAGCTGGGGGATGGTAGGAGCTCTTTGGAATGGCGCCGAAATGAGGCCACACTGGAGCACCCCGAGGAGGAGGCGATGCTGGATATGTAGTCCTGTTTAGACTAACCCCTCACAAACTGACCCCTGCCCTCAGCCGGTGCACCACTGAACTCTCTAGAATATCGAAATCGCTTATCCCTCGTCACCTACTCTCGGCTCCATTGACGGGCACCCTCGATCCTCTTAGCTATCTCCACAACTAGCTCGTACGAAGTCCCCATCTCAACCTCTCAGGCCATAGTGTCCTGAATACTAGAGTGCAAACTTGCAATAAACCTCTGCACTCTCTCTACATCGGTAGGAACCATCATAAGTTCATGGTGAGACAACTCAGAGAATCTCGCCTCATAGTCGGTCACCGACATCTGGCCCTGCTGGAGCTGCTCAAACTGAAATCGCAACTCTTTTCTCTGAGAGGGTGGAATGTATCTGTCCAGGAAGAGGCATGTGAACTGGTCCCAAGTCATGGGAGGAGAACCTGCTGGTCTGCCGAGAAGATAGGACTGCCACCATCTGCGAGCCCTGCCCTCCAGCTGAAAGGTGGTAAAGTCCACCCCATGGGACTCCAATATCCTCATGTTGTGCAGTATGTCCATGCACAGATCAATAAAGTCCTGGGGGTACTCATGTCGCTTACCTCTAAAGACAGGAGGATGTAGCCTGGACCATCCATCGAATAACTTCTGCGGATCGCCGGCCGCAGCTATAGCTGTTGCAACTGGTTGAGCTCCGCCCATGGGTAGTGTGCCCAGAGTCTGATATACGGCAGCTGCATGCCTTGGATCCTGAGCGGTATGGGTCTGTGATCCCTTTCCCGCTTGAGATATGGCTGGGTCTGCTGGAAATAAACCAGCATGAGTCATAGAATCCATGATTTGCGGCATACGGCCCATGACCTCCTGGAATCCCGGTGCGGATATGAAATCCACCAGGGCTGGCTCCACTGCAGGCACCTTGCCCTGCTCCTCAATAATAGGATCCTCTACTGGATCCACTAGTGGAATAACTGGAGCAACTCTAGGATGCCCTCGTTCTCTACCACGAGCTGGAGCTCTCCCCCAGCCTCTGCCTCGGCCTCTAGCAATAGGGGGAGCAGCTGCTCCACGGTCGGGTTCATCTGCCGTACGCGTTCTCAGCATCTGTGAGAGAATAAAAGAAAGATACTTAGCACAACATCAACTGCACAATAGGAGATAAAGAAAATAGTAGATTTCTAACACCCTATAGCCTCTCGAAGATACGTACGGACGTCTGCGCACCGATCTGCAAGACTCTATTAGGCTTGCTCATAACTTGTGAGACCTACGTGAACCTAGTACTCTGATACCATGTTGTCACGACCCAATTTCACCTATAGGTCGTGATGGTGCCCAACGTCGCCGCTAGGCAAGCCAACGGTGAACTAGCCATGTATTTATTCTTTTAACAATTTTGAAATAGTTGATTTTTATTTATTAAGTAAGTAAAAGATAAAAATTTAATATAATAAAGTGTAAACAAATATGAGAACAAATGTGGTGAAATAAATACTCAAAAACTTTCAATTTTTTACTAGTAAAATTTCAAGACCTGGTGTCACAAGTGTATGAGCTACTAGTAGAATATACAAAAATACTAAACTACTGTCTGAAATAAAGTAGACAGAAAGTAATGCAATAGAGAGACTCTGGGTGCTGCTGAACGGACTCAGAAGAGAAGCTCACCACTAAGCCTCGGGGTATCGGGGGTGCGCGCCGGTATGACTGCCGGATGCACTTGCCTCAGATCCTACACGATTAGTGCAGAAGTGTAGCGTGAGTACATAAATAATACCCAGTAAATATCCAGTCTAACCTTGAAGAAGTAGTGACGAGGGATCGACATCGACACTTACTATGGGATAACAATAAAATACAGGAATGCTAAATAGACATAGAGTATGTGAACAATAATATTGATACAATAACAACAATGATTAAATGATTCTTCAACAAATATTAAATTCCAAGAGTCTTCTATTGGCACATACTAATTCCAAGTAAGTTTCGAACAAATAAATAAATTATAACTTCCCACTTCATAAAATTAATATCAATTATGTTGAGGCTTCAAACATTAACATGCACGATTTATGCCGAGGTCGTACGACCCGATCCAGAATAATATGTACACTGCTGAGGGTCGAGCGGCATGAACCATTGATACATCTATTATACTGCCGAGGCGTTCGGCCCGCTCCACAAGAAGAGAAATTACTTTATGAACATCTGATTTAAAAGCTATTATAAGGCTAATACACAAAGAAGCACAATCTCTATTAACGGTCAAGTAACCCGCCAAAACTCAAATAAGTAAAATTTGGTCTTTAGAAATCCTAAACAAGTTTCAATATAATTTAAGCGCTTTAATTAACAAGTAGGGTGCAAATATCACAAGTATTTCAAGATTTGGGCTCTAAACTACCCGGACTTTAGCATAATTAATAGCTACGCACGGACTCTCATCACCTCGTGCGTACGTAGCCCCCACAATTAGAATCAAATAGCAATTGAAATCACCTATGGGGTAAATTCCCTCTTACAAAATTAGCCAAGAGACTTACCTCGTCTCAAAGCTCACTTTCCAGTCACAAATTCACTCTAAAGACCCAACTTGGTGCCGAACAATCCGAAGCTAGCCAAATATTATATAAAATAATCAATATACACTCAAAAATTAATAATTTAGCTATTAGAGTAATTACCTAACCCAAATTGGAAGATTCTTAAAATTCACCCGTGCCCACGTGCCCGGATTCCAGAAATATTTGAAGCAAATTGTTACCCATAACCTCACGAACTCAAATATATAATATTTACCCAATTCCATAACCATTTTCGTGGTTAAATCCCCCCTTTTTATCATAACCTAGGTTTTTCAACTAAACCCACAATTTTCTACACTTTATATGCTAAGAATCTACCCAAAATACATATATTAAACTCATCTCATATAGAAATTATTTACCTCAAAGTGCTAGGTGAAAACCACTCTTCAAAGAGCTCAAAAATTGCCTAAGGGAAGTAAGAAATGAGCTAAAATTGCCTAAGTCCCGACATAAAAGGACCTTACTGCCTCCAGCGATTCTGCTTCTACGGACCAGGGGCCGCATCTGCGGCGCCGCACCTGCGGAAAATCCATCGCAGGTGTGGTCCTGGCCTAGGCCGCCTGACTTCTCTTCTGCGGATGAATTCCCGCTTCTGCGGACTATTTTCTGCGAAAAACGGAGTCGCACCTACGGTCCAGGCCTGACCAGCCTTTTCTCACACCTACGGCCATTTCATCGCAGAAGCGAGCCCGCTTCTACGAAAGTTTCTCCGCTTATGTGGGCCACTAACACTCTCCCAAAATCGCTTCTGTAGCCAAGAGCTTTCACCTACGGCCAAAATCTCGCAAGTGCGGGCACACCAAAACTGGTGCACCAGCAGCTCTTTCATGTTCAAACTCGATCCGCGCATCGTCCGAGTAGCACCCGAGGCCCCCGAGGCCTCGTCCAAACATACCAACAAGTTCGTAAATATTAAACAAACTCGCTCGCACCCTCGGAACACATGAAACAACATCAAAACTAAGAATAATAACCCAAAACCAAATGGAATCAACTCATGAACTTCAAGTTCTTCCAACTTACTTCGAACGCGCCGAATCATACTTAAACTACTCGGAATAACATCAAATTTTGCGTGCAAGTCTTAAATCACCATACAGATCTATTCCTAGGCTTAGAATTCCAAACGGACCTCGATAACACCAAAACTTACTTCAAACCAAATTTAAAGAGCTTGAAAAACCTTCAATGTGCCAACTTCCAATATTAAGCGCCTAAATACTCCCGGATCATCCAAAGGCCGATCCGAACATACGCTTAAGTCCACAATCATCATACGAACCTATTGGAACCGTTAAATCTCGGTTCCAAGGTTGTTTACTAAAAATATTGACTCAAGTCAAACTTAACCTTTTAAAGCCAATATTAGGGAATTAAGTGTTCCGATTTCAACCCGAACCCTTCAAAACCCGAACTAACAATCCCCGCAAGTCATGAAACAATAAAAGCACATACGAGCAGTCTTATTTAGGGGAACGAGATTCTAAAAAATAAAGCGACCAATCGGGTCATTACAATTTACTTGTTGAGAAGTGCTTAATAGTGGAGCATAGGAGTGTTTACAAAAAAACAAAAAATTTAACCAAATCAAAAACTGAATCAAACCGACAAAAAATTGACGCTTTATTAGTTTGAATTTGTTTTATTTTAAAATCAATCAAATTTGGTTTGGTTTGGTTTGGTTTTAAACAAAAAATAATTGAAAAAGTCGAACCAAACCAACTATTAAAATACCTATCTAAAATATATTATTACACACACACATATAGTTTTATATACATTTTTAAATTTTATGGTGCATACTAATCCTTTACACTCTTAGTTGGTAGTCAAATTTTTTGCTATTATAATAATCTAGTTCTTTACTTTTACTTTCTAATTTGATTGGTAATTTTATTTTTGCTATAGTCCAAGAATCTCTTTCATGTCAAAATTGAGTCGTTAAATTATTTATTACTATTTAATTTAAATTTTATTATTATGATGATGAAATATAGTCGTCAAAACTAACTTACTTGCTTTGGTTTCTAATATATAGTGCAATTTTAATGTTGTAATTTATGCTATTCGATAGGACCTTTTTTATTGTTCTGCTTATAAAAATATCACAGTTTTCGTTCTAACAACTAGAGTTTGTTATATATTGACGAAGATAAAAAAAATACTAACTTTTGGCAACTTAGAGGGCCAAAATTATCCAGGTATAATATATTTAAGGGATAATTTAAACCAACTCACAAGTCTAAGGAACTGAAAATATTCAGAAGTATATTTTAGCAACTTTTTAAAACCCGCTCTTAAATATAAGAGACCTTTTTTGTCATTTCTCTAACACAATGCCTTGAGTAACTGTAAATTTTTATTTTCCTCCTTTTTAGATTTCTTTTTTCTGCAACACATCTTCCTTAATATATGAGGCAAAAAGAAAAAAAGAGAGGATGAAGAGAACCGCATATATCGGACCATTATCTAGTACTCTTATAAACCTAATATAGGTTTCCACATTCAGGCGTAGAAAAAGGTGTTATATAAATGAAGTTCCTTTAACTTCTTACCGGAATGGTCATGTCATGTTATATTGATGCCCATGTGCCTAAACTTAATTAGTGCACGAATGAGTGTTGAACAAGACGATATTTTTTTCCATTTCTTGGTAGGTATTCTCAAAGTGATTTGCGTAGCTCAAGGACATTTTATTACAGAATACCATCTAGCAGGAGTATAATCCCTATTGTTTGGTTGGCTATGCTCTAGTTTTTACACAGTATAAAAGCAAATTCAATACTTGTACTTGTGATCACTAATTTAGGAAAAATGCACAAAATCTTCCCAACTATATCTGTGTTTCTAAATACACATATATCTTTTACAAAGGTCCTCTTACACAACTATAATCAATGGATCACCAAATGCTCAAAAGGAAATCTCAGCAAGCACATGTGTTTAAACTAGTATATGCAGAAGCATTGCATCACATATGGATTGAAAGGAACTTTAGAATCTTCGAACAAAGGAGCAGACAATGGGAGAATATTGCAAAGGAGATTGCATATACTTGCAGTGTTCCTGCACCACCTAGGATCTTGTCCTTCCTATGTAGTTTTAAATTTTGAGTGTCTGTGTCTTTCCTGATTTTGTCATTTCTTTTGATAGCTAGCTGTGGGCTTAGCTATGAATTTGTAATTACCTCTTGGTGATTAATAAAATTATGTTAGTTACCAAAAAAGGACCACTTACCCTCGACCTTTTGGAAGCAGAATTATTATCATCGTGTAATAATCATTTTATCATAATTCAAGGAATTTCTGTTTAATTTAATACTTTGATTTGATAGTTTCTCTTTCTTTGATAACAAGAACAAATAATAAGTGTAGATATCGAACTCAGGACCTGACTTGATTATATTTAGTTCTTAAAGAATTTGATTTTAGGTAATAAAGTGCAAACACCGCTCTCATAACCTAGAATTTGTTATTGTGTTTTAGTGTTAAGAAACTAAGCTCAAAGTAACAATATGAAACAAGAAAATAGACAAGAGATGGTAGAGAGAAAGAGAGAGTTCTTATTCTTCAAGAGTACACATATCTTATAATACGCATTCCAACCTCGTATACGAGCTTCTCAAATGTTGAGGTTGGTAATGATTCATTGAACAGATCTACCAAATTATCAGTCAAATAAATTTATTGAACATCTATATCACCAATCTGTCGAAGGTCATGTCTGAAATGAACTTTGATGAAATGTGCTTTATTTTGTCGCCTTCAATATATCCTTTTTTCAATTGAGATAAGCAAACAGCATTGTCTTCATTATTATTGAAGTCTTCTTTTTCAAAGAAAAACCATACATTTGTTGTGTGTTGAGTCACTTGCTTTATAAGTTGCTAATATCTTGGCATGACTTGAATAAGTATCGATAATTGACTGTCTTGTCGAATATCATAATATAACAGTACCATCGCGTGCAAATAGATTATTTGAAGAACGAATTTCAAGAAAAACCTGCATTTTCATAACCAACAAAATCTTGACAGTGTTTGTTAGATAAACAAATATATACCAAGGATTCCTTTTGCACTAATAACACTAATCGTATTTCAATATCTCCATATAGGAGCAAAACTATGTCTCGCTAGTATATTGCTATACTCATAATTCTAGCAAGATACATTAGTGCACCAATTTCACTAAGACACAAAAACAAATCATGTATGCCATGATTGTTCTAATCCATATAAGGATTTGTTGAAGCTTTATAACAAATTTTCCAGGAACCTTTATGTGCTTCAAAACAATTTAAATCCTTCAAAGATTTTCATTATATGCATATCAAATGTATTGTCAGACTAAAATCTGAAATGACTATATCCACCACATGAGAACATATCTCTATATAATCAATGACAGGATATAGATAAATCTTCTTGTGCCATGAGTCGTCTTTATATCTATCGACTTGTTTTTTAATTTAACTTTTCGCACAAGAATACATTTATACCTCCACTGGCTTTGTATTTTCAGGTGTTTGGGCTATCCGTCCAACTTTGTATTTTTCAGGTGAAATAAATTTTTATTGCATATTTTATTTGGCCAATCATTTATCTGTCCAAAATCTATGACAGATTTGAGCTCAAGATCCTCATCAATATTAATAATATTGAGGCACTACATTATATCAACAATATCATTGACTATCATGTTACATCGGTTCCATCATCACACAATAAAGACATAACTTATCGAGATCTCATTATTTTCAAGTACTTGAGCTTATCCCTTGAGGTCTTATAAAGTGTTATGTCATGGTGCTCTTATAGAGCATTTTACTCCTTATTATGACCATCTTGATAATTTTCTCCCCTTTCACGACCCTAAACTCATTATAGGCCGTGATGGCGCCCAACGTCGCCATTAGGCAAGCCAACAATGAACTACTAACTTGATTAGGCATTTTATTATTTTCGAAGTCATGAATTTTATTAGATAAATAAATCAACGCATTACAATTATGGAAACTTATACTTTAAATAGAATAGATAATAAGAGTGTATAAATGCTATGCAAAATCACCAACAACATCTAGAACATCCCAAAACCCGGTATCACAAATGCATGAGCATTTAGTAAGGAGTACGATAATAATACAACATTTGTCCGAAATATAAATAAGTCAGGATTGAGTAAATAGTATGATGGAGACTATGTGGGCTATGATACGTGGCCTGGAATGCAGCTCACCAAAAAGTCTCCCCAACAGCTGTGCCTACGCGCCAAGATAATCACCAATTGAATCTGTCAGATCCTGCACATTTAGTGCAGAAGTGCAACGTGAATACGTAAATCAACGCGTACCTAGTAAGTATCTAGCCTAACTCCGGAAAAGTAGTGACGAGGGGTCGACCTTGACACTTACTAGAGGTCCAATAAAGCAATATAGTAAATCATAAGCAGATATGAAGCACATAGAAATAATGGGGTAAATCTGCAAGTTACATAATCTTCTATAAATTTCTTTTAAAGGTATGAATTTATCAGTTTTGTATTCTACCTCAACAGCTCAGATGTATCTAGTGCCAGTACCAAACGGATAAGGGATACCATATAAAATCCCAGGCCTCAGTGGAAGGATAATCTCGTAAATATTCGGGCCGCCAGCGATATAACGCACGATTATGTCGAGATCGTTCGGACTGATCCAGAATAATATGTACATTGTCGAGGGTCGAGTGGGATGAACCATAGATGCATCTATTATACTGCCGAGGCATTCGTCCCGCTTCAAAAGAAAGAAAGAAAATTAACGAATTACGAGGCACGTGCGTACAATACAGTACATGAGCACAAAGTGAATATAACCTTTACCGTTTCTCAAATGACTTGCCAACAACTCAAAGTGATAAGGCTCGTCCTAGTATATATATATATATATATATATATATAAATCAACTTCAATTATAAATTCAATTAATTAAGCCAGCAGAACGAGTTCAAATAATTCATATATTACATGATAAAGTCCTAGGTCCATGCGGACATAAACATGCTTTATCTAAGTACGGACTCTTGTCACCTCGTGCGTATGTAGCTCCCATAACTAGTAGCACAGAACAATTATATTGCCTGGGGGGGGGGGGGGGG
>AWOL01S0009286.1:9428-34296 GCA_000715115.1 Nicotiana otophora | reverse complement strand
AACAATCAATAAGGAAACACCCATCAAGCCGTAATGCTTATACTTACGAATGCTCGAATATCGACCACAAGCACGCCAAGTGCATAATACAACCCCGGGAAGACAGATAGTGCCATACGCTACAAAAACCCAAGCACGACTAAGGTGCAATAAATGACCTGCATCTCGAGAGCCATCCTGCTCATATAACCCAACAAACTACACGGGATCACAACACATGTGCGAATAATCAAGCCGTCTCATAACGCACCTGGCACAATAAAGTATTACATGGAATAGCTTACGACGGGAATAATATCCAACGCTCGAAGAATCCTTCGTAAGCAATGCTATGACGAATGAACACATCCGACCTGACGTATAGCACACATTCACATTAGACCTACCAACGGACCTTAAATCGATTCTGATCATAGTTGATACTCAATTTTGCCCTCATATTTTTCAAATAAGTATATATACTTTTAAACTATCATTTTTCTTCATTACTTTATTTTGCAAGAATTATACAAGTATTTTCTATAATATTCCATAATTTTTAGAGCTTTAAAATTAATTTTCTTGCATCTAAATTACTTGATTATTTATTAATTATCTCTTTAAATTATTTTATGATCATCCAAATTTATTATTTGCATCCACATATATGTTTCATAATATTTTACTTTATTTTATATAATTATATTTATTTCTAAAGCTATTTACATAATTTTGTAATAATGGCCTATATTATATACATAATTATATTTATTATATTATTTATGCTAAAATAGCACTTTTTATATTTTTATAATACTAAGATATTATTTCCAAGTATTTTACAGCATAAATAATATTTTATTATTATTTATTAATCATTTTTATAATTTCTTTTTAATGAATTTCATATATTTAATTTATAGCCCAACATAGGGCTAATATCGAAAATAATTTGGCCCAAATCATTAGCCCAACACCCCAGCCCAAGCCCAACGACCCTCTAATTTGACCCGGTCGGTACCCATTTAAATGACCCGCCCCGTTCATCCTCAAATCCTGGCCGTTGATCTCTTAAGATCAACGACCCTCGTTCACCCAAGCTCTTTTAATTAACCAAACCCTAAAACCCTAATTCATTCCCCTTCAGCAGGCGCCTCTATATGCTCTCAAACCCTCCCTCACTTCACAAACCCTTGTCACTTCCCTAAATCTTCTCCAAATCCGATCAAATCATGAATTCTTTCTGTGATTCTCTTACTTTTTACGTGTTACCTCATTGCTACTTACAAGATTATGGTGTTACTTAGTATTTGCCTCACTTTTGGCAAATACCAGTCTCCGAATTAAGGAAAATCACCTTCACCCTTCGAAATTTGGACGATATGTCGTCTATATGCATCACGTCAGGTCATATGGGTTTGATTCACAAAGATCCTCAACCAATTTTTGATTTGGGTCAAATTAGGGTTTGCCTGATTCTTTTCCTAATTTGTCTCTTAAACGATTATGCATGCTCTCCCTTCCTTATTCATGTTTGATTTATTGTGTTTCCTTGTTTAGATTCTTGATTTCGACTACTATATAAACCCTTCCCCAATTTCCCCTTAAGAGAGACTCTAATCGCTAAAAAACTACTATTGTCTTTCTCGTCCTTTCCTTACACTATTCTAAAAATTAAATTCTTAGCTGGCTGAAAGCCAAGGCCACCGATATTTGATTATTCGACCTTTCTCAGTGTGAGCACTGCCCGGGGTTCATCCGACACCCTTGAAAACTCTGACGCACTGGGATTTTGGGGTTCTACTGTTCGTTTGCTACTAACATTCGAGATATTGCTGAAATTGTTCTTTGTTTATTCATTTGTCAGTTAGTAACTGGTAAGTACCTATAACCCTTGCAATTTCATTCTCTTTTCGTTTGAATTCCTATTCTGCATACCTATGTTTCTGAGATTTTTATAACCGACATGCTATTGTATGCTCTGAAGCTCTTCTTTAGTCTATATACCTTCTAGTAATCGAATTTGCCTATTTGTTGCATTAGTTATGTTTTCTTAAGACTGTTTGCTCTACTGTATGTGTTCGAATGCTTATTACTGTTGTTTATTCTGAGTTTAACTTCTTGCCTTGTTCTGTACTCTTGCGAAGAGTCGAATTGTGCCCAAAACCTGTTCTAATTCTTGTTAAATCATTCATGTGCAACTTAATACTCTTCTAGAGTTAACTCCTAATCATGTTATTATCCTAAACGTGCTACTTGTAAACTAATGTGAGTTCCCTACCTTGTCCTGTATCTCTGTGATAAATCAATGCCTATGTTTCAGACTTTTTTGAGTTATTCTTGTCCAACCTGCTAAGTTTCTGAGGCTGTACTGATCATCTAAGGCATGTTTCCATGCCATTTAAGTTCTAATGTAAGTTTGATTCGATAATCCTGTGCCTTTAGCATTGCTTCTAGGGCAAATTTCTATGTTAGCTCCTTCTCTTATGTATGGGTAACTAACATGAGTTATTAAGCTTGCGTGTCCTATTCCTCTTAGGTTGATATGCTTTCATGAGTTCTTTGGATTTTGGCATTGTTGTGGTCTATTATAGACCATGCTATTAGGTTGTTGTACTGCTTGTGATCATGTTAGGCTCCCATGTTAGAAATATTTATGTGAAATTGCTATCCCTCTGAATATAACTTCTATGATTAAGGCTCATATGTCTAAAGTCTTTTTTGACTAGTTCTGGTTAATACCTCATGCTAAACTTTATTTCTGGAAACTTAGCATGTGTGTGTGTGTGTGTGTTTATCCTGTTAACCTAATAGACCTACTTCTTAAGTCCTCCTAATGTGTGTCTGTGTTCAACATGCTATACCATTCCCTTTGTTGAATGATTGCTCAATATGGTGTTAGTTTTCTATGTCAAACTTGCCATGTTAAAGTTGGTTCTCGCTAGTCCACGTAGTTGGCATGTTCACGCCCCCTTGTTTGACTAATCTTTTTCCCTTAGCTTCTAAAAAGCAAGTGCCAATATGTTTATGTACTCATGTCCCTATGAGGTATTACTGTTAATAGACTTCAGAGTTGTCAATTGGTTGCCATGTATGGTTTGTTAACTCATGTGGTTGAGCGTGTAAATGGGTCCTCCATCTAAGCCTAGTATGAGTTCATGTGTGGCCCCGAGTTATGAAATTGATACACTCTCCTGTTTGAGGTGTGCTTGGATCTGGGTCTACTGTTCGCACAAAAAGTGAGCTTGCTGAAGACCCCGACAGTACTGGGTTATTTCGCTTTTGGGCCTGCTCTGTTTATTGGGCATGCAGTTTTTCAGTATGCAATATTTGCAATTGTATTCATTATTTTGGGCCCGTAATAATTTGTAAACAAAACAGATGGGGCAATTAGTGAAAAAAGGGGATAGGACACTTTAATTCTCACATGAATGAGTAGAAAACACGCCTATAGGGTTTAATTACTTTACGTGTTACTTTGTTTGACATACCCTATTTTCTATACACTAATAGAAAGCATGCCTATAGGAACCTAAATGCATTACTTGCTAACATCAGAAACATGTCTAAAAATATAAGTATTTCCCTTGTTCACATGCTTTATTTCTATACACTATTAGATAACATGCCTATAGGATTCAAATATCATTGATTATTTGCTCAGCTTGTGCTATTGTTGTGCGATTGTTAGATAACATGCCTATAGGATCGTGTTAAGTAATTAAGAACTGCTTCCATCGATATTCATCTAGATACCATGTCTATATGGCCTTAATTGATTAATCAAATTGGTTTTTTGTTGTTCTTTCACACTGTTCGCTTAGACAATATGCATATAGGAATAAGCATGACGAATCTGTGTTCGAATATCAACTACTAGAGAGTCTGCCTATAGGATATTGCTACTCGCTTAGAAAGCATACCAATAAGATCAAAATGAGTAATTCTGAGTTTCCAATGGCTTCACTATCCATGCACGTATCACTTGGAGATCATGTCTATAGACTTTAATAACACTTATAATCTATAATCTGAGTAGCAGCACTGCCCATGAGATTTAATTAAGCCATATGGTCACATAGAAGCCATGCCTATAGGTTTAAACGACTTTCATACATCTTGATTCTAAAATTGCTCACGACTCCTCACTGCATAATCTGAAATCTGTTTGCGTGCCTTTGTTGATATGTGTGGAGGTTAATTTGAGTCTTTAATTGCACTATGCGTAGTCCCACATATTTTTGAATGTGCGCTAGTTTTATCATTTTGAGCACCCTAAGTGAAGTCTAGAACCACATAAATAGTAGGTCCAAATCCTCCTGGACCATAGGCATGGGACGGGTAATGCACGCCTAGGGTACGACTTAGAAATGAATTAGAATGCCTTTAAGTAAACAACTTCAACATAGTAATCGGGTAGCAGGAGATGATAGTCTGTGCCCGCTGAATAATATGAGCAACTCCTACCTAAAGGGAGTTGCGAAGTATTATTTATGTTGCACGGGGTGATCTTTTAGGCTAAAAAACTTAGGATCCCCCCCCCCCCCCTCCTTTCCCTTATATGCTTGCTAATGCATTTAGTCGTTAAACATAGACCAATGCAGTTGTAGTCTTTATGATCTTTAAAACTTGTATCAATTATTCATATAGTTTAATAATTCTTTCTTACATTGGTTTACGTTATAATAGGACTTTCAACTTTCATATTTTCCTTTATTTATATGCTCGTCTAGATTAATCATATAATCCACATAGTGTAAAATTTGGACGGGAACCACAGGTGTGGACTTGGAAGAGTGCCTAACACCTTCTCTTTGAGGTAATTTGAGCTCTTACCCGATCTTTGGTAACACAGACTGGTTCAAACAGAGTTATTTACAAGTAGGTGCCCTAACGCACCATAAAAATCGTTAGGTGGCGACTCTTCTATTTTAATACCCATTTAAAAGAGTTGTCACACGTCGAAACCCGCTTTCACGAGAAAACGGGGCACCACAGCATGGGGAATCTGTTGGGGATTTACACTTAAGCTCTTACCATAACGAACTTGACTTATGTGGATTACTTTCTTTGTTACATGCACATCCCTTACCTTATTCACCTTTATTTGTTTAAATTTGCTATGACATGCACATCCCTTTTCTTATTCTCCTTTGTTTGTTTAAATTTGCTATGACATGCACATCCGTTTCCTTATTCCCCTTTGTTTGATATAACATATATGACCGCACTCCATTTATTTTCATCTTGATTGCTACATTATCTCTAATTCCTTACTTGCTTCATTACGTTCTCGCACATTTTTATGAGCCAAACTGACTTCTTTCTTTTGTCTTTCTTTTCTTTTCTCTTCTTTTCATGTTCAATTTTTCTATTTTTATTACTGCTTTTTACACGCAAATACTTGGCAATGTGTTATTATTTCTGCATAAAGCATGTTCCACATTATACTCCACTCGTGCCAATTATCAACATAGCGGCGCTTGATCAGTGTCCGCACTTTCCTGAAAATCACCCTTTAAATTGAAAAGGCTTATTTACGGTAGATTAGTCGATCAGCAGTGCAATCGATGGTCCCATGCTTTTCCCTCTCAAGTTGTCCACTTGGGAGTACCAGTCTAGACCATTCTAGAAATCCTACTCCAACTTGAAATATACACGCATCATGCTAAACTTAATTCGGGCTGAAGCGTTATTAATGTAACAACCCGCTAAGCTGAACCTTGTCCAAAGTCCGACGGAATTTCCACAATCCCAACGGACACTATCATATTATGTGCATCACTTGGAGAAAATGTGCCAACATATTGATCATTATTGCGCAAGTGGTCAAATCTGGAGGGGGAAAGCGCTAACTTTTGTTTGTTTCCAAAAAATGAAGCATGAAATACACAAGTTCAGTATGGTCCAGAATATCCCACCTTTGCTACTTGATTGGTGGAAAGACCTTGTGTCTTGCGACAAAAATCATGTGAGTTGAGTACTTGGCGACTTGTCATCCCTGCTAAAAATTCGACCAAATAAGGAATTGATTGAGACCGCTACCATGTTCTGGGATGAGAAAAGAGATGTTTTCTGATTTGGCAATATAGAAATGACTCCTCTCCTAGAAGTAATATGAGGCTTCGCCAAGTTTCCATGGTATAGTCCGGGATTGCTGGTACCAGAGAATCGCACTCCCCGCGATTTTCTGAAAATGTTGGGTTTTAAAAAGAATGATGAGCTTCTCTATCTAAAGAAATCATACATCCCTTTTGAATTTCTTTACGAGCGTTATGGGCATAGCAAGTTGTATCATCTTCACCATGACGAACTAGCCATTATTTCATTGGCATGTGTGCACCACCGGGTTTATGTGTTCGTCGTTTGCTTCTTGGGGCTATTGATATTTCCAATGAAAGGGGGAAGGATTCATACTCGCTTAGCCATGGTCGTCAGGACCTTGATGGATGGCATCGAGGGACAAACTTATATTATCATCCCTATGATCTTAGCTGATATGTACCAAGCTCTAGATCGGTGCAAGTAAGGATTTGGACACTTTGAGGGTTGTAATCTATTGTTACAAGTTTGCCTGCCGGAACACTTTTAGAGAGGAGAATACCGTCAAGAGCTTCTGCGAAGGCCACTGAATTACTACATAGCCAACTATCATCCAAAGAAAATGACATTTATTCCAGACTGGTTTGCACAATCTGGAAATGTTGTAAGTTGGGTGCGTTTCTTCAGCAATCTGACAGATGAGAAGGTGCATTGGATGTTTGAATAGTTTCCTAGTAGTGAGTTCATTATCAGGTCAAGAGAGAATACTCATTTGGTACTGATCGGGTTGCGAGGCATCTATCCTTATAACGGTAATGCGACAAGATGGGAGGAAACAAGTCATACCTCGGGTTTCTAACATGGTCCAGTACATGGTAGATTTCAAAGGAGATGTCATTCCATTTAAGTACGAGGCGCAACACATGTGGAACCAAAAGATCATTGTGGAAGGAGAAACCATTGAGCCAGACAGGTATCACGCCAGTCATATGTACTAATATCTATCATGGTTGGAAGACGACGTAGCGGGGGAAGCCAAGCCAGGTGTCAATCTGAAGGACAGAATCATAGATGAAGTGGTTGAGGCACATGTTAAGTATAAGAGGCTACGCAAAAGGGTGTTCGAGTCTGAAGCTAAACATCTGGAACAACACAAAGTGAACGTGGAGGCGATAAAGTAATGGAAGGAGATTGCCACTAAGTAAACAGAAAGATTGGAATACCTAGAACAAGGATTGATGGAGCTAGAAGGGAAGATGAGAAAAAGACTCTCGGATTGCCAAGGCATGGATAACGGTGAAGGATGACATCTAGCAAAAGCTTACTTACTGTTGGATATGCGCGATCTGGGGAACCTGATTGATGGGGTGAAAAGATCCAAGCATGGAGAAGGTCCTTCATAGATCAAGTAGACTAAGAGATGATATTCTTTATCACTTTCTAGCTTAGATTTAGATTTCAATGTAATAAGGCTAAATACCATTAGTAACTTTATTTTTATAGTCGAGTTAGTAAAAGTTTGATTTGACTCATTTTCGCATTAATGAAATGAAGCAAATGTTGGCATCAATTTTCTCCAAGTCTATGTGTAGCTTAGGTCTACCTCAAGCATAATGAGGTCCCCAAAATTAGGACACGAATTATTGCATGACCTTATGAAACATGTTTAAATACTGCGAACATTCTTTTATTTCACCTTACTAACTTGATTACCTTTTACTTTTTCTTTTCTTTTTGATTATTCCCATTCCCAAAGGTTGGTTCGTGCATACTGGCATCATTAGCATACCACATTAGATCCAGAGGTCCTCCCCATCCTCCTCCACCAAGTGACCCCAAAGGCAAAGGAAAAGGGAAAATGGATGATTTAAGTGGTATCAGGAAAGACAATGCTACTATAGAGGAAAACATTGAAACTTCAAATGGCCGATGTACTCCGAGAAGGAATGAGTTTGTATTACATTTGGAGCAGAAAATCCTGGAACTACAGGGCGAGCTTGAACAAGTCCGAAATTTGGCAAACCTCTCCCTTACTCTCAATGTTCCAGACATCAACCAGCAAAACCCGAATACCCAGAACCAAACACCGCCGCAAAACACACAAAGCCAGAACCCACCACAAAATCCTCCTGCACCACACCAGTATCCCGCACCTCCCCAGAACCTTAACCCGCCACCAGTACCAACCCCTCAACAACACCACCATCATCCAACTCAATACCCGTAAACCACTACTTATCACACTCCCCAACATACACCATAACCTACTCCCGATCCCTAAAACTCGACCAATGTCCACCCATATACCCAAGTTCCAGGAATCCATCAAAGCAATCTGATATATGTGGAAAGCTTACCCCATACCCCGCAGAAAACCCTATACATACCCGAATTGTCTGAGAAGGACCTGCTCATTCAAAATATGGCGGAGGAACTCAAAAAGCTCACTGGTAGAGTTTAGAGTGTTGAAGGTGTTAAAGGCGTTGAAGGTCTAAATTATGAGGACCTATGTATCAAGTCGGATGTGAAACTGGCGGAGGGTTACAAACCTCCCAATTTCGAAATGTTTGATGGTACTAGTGACCCGAAGGTGCATCTGAGAACATACTGCGACAAGCTTGAAGGAGTGGGTAAGAATGAACAAATCCGCATGAAACTGTTCATGCGAAGCCTTACAGGAGATGCCTTGTCTTGGTATATCAGTAAAAACCCAAAGAAGTGGGTTAGTTAGGTAAGTATGGCGTCAGATTTCATGGATAGATTCAAGTTCAATACGAAAAATGCGCTAGACGTTTTCTACATTCAAAACCTCAAGAAGAAGCCGGCAGAAACCTTCTGCGAGTATGCCACTCATTGGATATCAGAGGCCGCAAAGGTAAGGCCAACACTTGAAGAAGAACAAATGAACAAGTTGTTTATTAGAGCTCAGGATCCGTAGTATTACGAAAGGTTGATAGTCATTGAAAATCACAAGTTCTTCGACATCATCCAGCTAGGAGAAAGAATAGAAGAAGGAATTAAGAATGGGATGGTGACCAATTACGAGCCACTGCAGGCCACGCATAAAGATTTGCAATCAGGAGGCATTTCGAAGAAGAAAGAAGTGGGTGTTGTGATGATAGCCCAGGGCCCTAAGTCTTCCCTCACATACCAAGCGCCTCCACCCATATATCAACCCTCATCCATAACATACCAACATCAAGCCGCCACCTACCATACCTATAATACTCAACCTGTATATTACCATTCATCTCTACCCACCCGCCAAAACTACACGAAGTCACGTCCAAATTTTGACCGCAGACGTCATAGACAATACACTCCAATTGCTGAACCCATAGACCAAGTGTATTAGAGACTGAAGGCCACTGGTTATGTTACTCACATTCCTGCTGTTGCTGTGGAAAATCCCTCCCAATGGATCAACCCCAACAAAATATGTGCTTATCATTCAGGCATGAAGGGTCATACTATTGAGGAGTGTCGCACGTTGAAAGACAAGATCCAGACGCTGATCGACACTAAGGTCATACAGGCAAGGGAAGCTGCACCAAATGTTCGTAACAATCCTCTCCTAGATCACAGAGAGGAGGGAGTGAATGTGATAGAAACTGACGAAGAATGGGATCAAGAGGGGTCCATTGGAATTATTCGAGAGGGAGACGCTCCTAAAACATCTCCGGTCACCCTCACGCCAATTGTGGTACAAAACCCAAGCGCCATTTGAAGTTGAGGTAACTACGCCCTTCACTGTAATGGTAGCTCCCACACCATCTTACCAGTTTGATGCCATCCCGTGGAATTACGTTACGGAAGCAAGAAGCAAGGGAAAAGCAAAAATGGAGGAAATAGGTGACGCGCAAGGTATGACTAGATCTGGAAGAGTTTATACACTTGAGAATCTGGGAGGAACAAGCAAGGAAGTTGTACCTAAGTTGCATGTTGTCGAGACTTGCACTGATGATCTATGGAGGAAGATACATGCAAGGGAGTTCTCTATTGTTGACCACTTGAACAAAACTCCTGCTCAGATATCCATCTTATCATTGCTGCAAATCTCAGACTCGCACATGAATGCTTTGATGAAGGTGTTAAGTGAATCTTATGTACCCATCGACATCACCAGTGGAGAGATGGCTAACATGGTCGGACAGGTATTGGAAAGCCACAAAATCACTTTCCACGAAGATGAATTACCACCAGAAGGACTGAGTCACAACAGGGTGTTGCACATCACGGTGCAAATTGAAGATAAGTCCATCGTCAGGGTCTTGATAGATGGAAGTTCGAGTCTTAACATATGTCCACTGACCATTCTAAAGAAACTAAGTAAAGTCCTGCACGAGATACGAATGGGAGGCATGAATGTAAAGGTGTTCGATGGATCTCAGAGAGCCATCATGGGAGAAATCAACCTCAGTCTACATATGGGTCCAACTTGGTTTGATGTCGAGTTCCAAGTGCTAGATATATCTGCAACTTACAATCTATTATTGGGATGACCATGGATACATGCCGCCAGGGCAGTGGCTTCAACTCTGCACCAGGTTGTGAAATTTGAGTGGAATCATTAGGATGGGATCATCCACGAAAATGGAAGCAACCCCATCTACACCAACCAGACTGTTCCGGTCATTGAAAATAGAAGGCAGCTAGGTGGAGAAACATACCATCGCATTGAACGGGTTAACGCAATTGAAAAGGATCGATGTTGGAGCAACAAGATAGAAATCATATTGCCATGGATGGGGTATGAACCAGGCAAGGGTCTCGGCAAAAAGCTTCAGGGGATCACCAAACCTGTACAACCACAGTACCATGGCATGACTTTTGGACTCGGATATGAATACACATGGCAAGAATATCAGGATTGGTCACCACCATGGCATTCTCCTTATTATCCACTGGAACAACCCGTACCACCTCTGCACCAGACATTCCATCGGGCTGATATGATGTGAGGATCTGAGGAAGATGAGGTTTTGGCTAGCATGAGAAAGCTGTTTCTAGATGAATAGGACATAGACTGCAATGCAATTATTGAGGAGGAGGAGGAGGAGGAGGAAGACCTTACCATTTAGACCATGTAAAAAGGAGTTGTTCTCAAGAACTAGACCGCTGCACCATCTCGGGCCCGTTGAGTTCCTGGGTAGCCTGGCAAATTAGCATGAATTATTTTCAAATAGTTTTGAGCATTTGAGACATTTTTCAGTATTTTGTTTTGAAATAACTACTCGATACATCGAGTAGTACTTGTTGACGTTTTAAAAGTTTTATTAATGCATTACTACTTTTTATATTTATTATTATCTTTCTGGATTTCTTTTCAGTATAATTATTACATATCCCGATGAACCTATGACTGTGACATGTAATGAGACAACGCAACATAAGGACAATGATTTAAAGGATCTGGAAGATGATATAATACCTGAGGAAATTAACAAAGAGGTAGAGGATTTTGAAAAAAAACCAAAGTCTAATTTGGAGGAAACTGAGGCCGTTAACTTAGGGGATTCCTAAACGGTCAAGGAAACGCGTATAAGCATTCATCTATCACCATCGGAGAAAGAAGAGTATATTAGATTCCTAATGGAGTATGAAGACATCTTTGCATGGTCCTACGATGATATGATTGGTTTAAACACATCCATAGAAGCTCACAAGCTACCCACCAATCCCAGAAGTTCAGAATATTCACGCCAGATATGAGTTTGAAGATAAAAGAGGAGGTCACCAAGAATCAAAGCCAAGGTTCTCTGAGTGGTCGAATACCCAACCTGGTTAGCCAACATTGTGCCAGTTCCAAAAAAAGATGGGAAAGTTAGAGTATGTGTCGATTACCGAGATTTGAACAGAGCAAGTCCTAAGGATGATTTCCTGCTGCCCAACATACACATACTAATTAACAATTACGCCAAGCATGAACTCTAATACTTTGTGGCTTTCTTTGAAGGATACCATTAGATCTGGATGGATGAAGAGGATGCCAAAAAGACAACCTTTACCACACCATGGGGAATATACTACTACAAAATGATGTCGTTTGGTCTAAAGAATGTTGAGTCTACCTACATGATGACTATTTTCCACGACATGATATACAAAGAAATAGAGGTGTACGTGGATAATGTTATCATCAAATCTAAAAGGAGTTCGGATCACATAGCAGACCTGAAGAAATTTTTTGATTGGCTTCGAAAATATAATTTGGAGTTGAATCCTGCAAAATGTGCCTTCGGGGTCCCTGCTGGAAAGTTGTTAGGTTTCATCGTCAGTCTTCGGGGTATTGAGTTAGACCCGTCAAAGATCAAAGCTATCCAGAAGTTATCACCTCCAAAGAATAAGAAAGATGTGATGAGTTTTCTAGGGCGCCTCAATTATATCAGCCGTTTTATAGCACAATCAACGGTGATGTGTGAGCCAATCTTCAGAATGCTGAGAAACGATGTTGCAGCAAACTGGACTGAAGAATGGCCTTCGACAAAATCAAGGAGTATTTATCCAAACCACCCGTACTGGTACCACCAGAACCAAGAAGACCTCTACTACTTTATTTGTCCGTGTCAGATGGGGCTTTTGGTTGTGTTCTAGGACAACATGATGAAACCGAAAGGAAGAAAAAGGCGATATATTATCTTAGCAAGAAGTTCACGCCTTATGAGGCTCGGTACTCTTTGCTGGAATGCACCTGTTGTGCTTTGACATGGATAGCTCAGAAGTTGAGATATTATTTCTGTGCATAGACTACATATCTCATATCAAGGATGGATCCGCTAAAATACATCTTTCAGAAACCCATGCCTATGGGTAAGTTAGCGAAGTGAAAAATATTGTTGAGTGAGTTCGACATCATCTATGTAACTCAGAAGGCAGTCAAAGGGTAAGCATAGGCGGATCGCTTGGCAGAAAATCCCGTAGATGGAGAATACGAACCAATGAAAACGTATTTTCCCGATTAGGAGGTATCATTTGTAGGAGAAGATATTGTCGAGGCATATGACGGTTAGAGGATGTTCTTCGACAGAGCAGCAAACTTCAAAAAAGTAGGTATCAGAGCTATCTTAGTATCACAAACTGGTCAACACTATCCGGTATCCGTAAAACTCAGGTTTCCATGCACCAACAATATGGCAGAATATGAGGCCTGCATCCTGGGACTCAGATTGGCTATTGACATGAACATTCAGGAATGGGCTGCGAAGAACACTAAAATATTGCCATATTTGCACTGTGTACAAGAGCTGATCAAGAGGTTCACAAAGATAGAGTTCAAAGATGTTCCAAGGATTCAGAATAAGTTCACAGATGCACTAGCCACTTTGTCTTCCATGATACAACAGCCAGACAAGAATTTCATCGATCCTATCCTAATAGAAATTCATAAGCAGCCAACTTATTGTGCTCATATTGAAGAAGAGATTGACGGAAATACGTGGTACCACGATATCAAGGAGTATTTGGAAAAGGAAAAATACCCAGAGAGTTCTACCCATAGTCAAAAGAGCACGCTTCACAGATTAGCCAATCATTTCTTTCAAAGTGGAGGAATTTTGTATAGAAGGACTCCTCACCTGGGATTACTGCGGTGTGTCGATGCCAAGGAGGCATCCTGATTGCTCGAGAAAATACATGCCGGAACCTGCGGACCACACATGAATGTTTTTGTTTTAGCTAAGAAGATATTAAGAGCAGGGTATTTCTGGATGACTATGGAAACAGATTGCATCAAGTGCGTTCAAAAGTGTCACCAATGCCAGATACATGCTGACATGATACATGTACCACCCAACAAACTTAATGCAACACGTTTTCCCTGGCCTTTCTCCGCTTGGGTTATGGATGTCATCGGACCAATCAAACCCGATGCTTCAAACAGACATAGGTTCATTCTGGTGGCCATAGAATACTTCACAAAATGGGTTGAAGCCGCATCTTACAAAGCTGTAACTAAGAAGGTTGTAGCAGATTTTGTTCGGGACCGTATCGTTTGTCGATTTGGGGTACCAGAGTCAATCATTACTAACAATAACCTTAACATTGATTTGATGAAAGCCATGTGTGAAACATTCAAGATAAAGAATCAGAACTCTACAGCATACAGGCCGCAAATGAACGGAGCCGTAGAAGCCGCCAACAAGAATATCAAGAATATATTGAGGAAACTGATAGACAATTACAAACAATGGCACGGGAAGCTACAATTTTCTTTACTCGGGTATCGTACCATAGTTCATACATCAACTGGGGAAACTCCTTATCTACTGGTTTATGGTACTGAAGCCGTTATTCCCGCCGAAGTAGAAATTCCTTCTTTAAGAATCATACAAGAAGCTGAGCTCAACGATGCAGAATGGGTACAAAGCCGGTATGAAAAACTAGCTCTCATTGATGGAAAAAGAATGAACGTAGTATGTCACGGTAAACTCTACCAGAATAGAATGGCAAGAGCTTTCAACAAAAAATTCAAGTCGAGACAATTCACGCCAGGGCAATTAGTACTAAAGCGAATCTTCCCATATCAGGATGAAGCAAAGGGAAAATTCTCACCGAACTGGTAGGGCCCTTACATGGTGCACCGGGTATTGACAAGAGGGGCACTTAAACTTGCAGAGATGGATAGAGAAATTTGGCCAAAACCTATCAATTCGGACGCAGTCAAGAGATATCATGTTTAACATTATGTTTGCACTTTCTATTTGATGTAACTGATCTACGCTTGACATGATTCCCGTTTAAGAGGGGATACGTAGGAAGCCCTGTGGGTTCAGTCACATCATAATAAAATCTTCATTTTCCCTATGGTCAGAAATTAGGGCAAGGTCTCGAGTTTGCCCGATCTCATCACGTTTGGAACCACCAAGGAATGTTTTGCCAAGAGTATGCATTTAAATAGGGGCAGAGTTTTGAGGAGGATCCTCAAAATTCCGAAACAAGGAGGTTGCAACGTCTCAAAATGCATCACAGTCACAAGTTCATCAAAATTAGTTGATCTCGTACATTATCACATATTTCAAAAAACTACATAATTAATTTATCAAATGCATATTTTTCAAAACTTTTGTTTCTACAGTAGCCAGGCGTTACCCGGGGTGACTCAAGCAAGGCCTCCAGACAAAAGCAAAAGCAAAGCAAGGAATCGAGAGCACAAACCAACCTCCCTCCCGCAGAACTCATAACTTTTTCTTGGGATGCAGGCACAATGAACATAACAGGAACACATGCAAATACATACACACCACAAGGTCGCTATCTTCACACCAACAAGAATTGCCAAACTCAAATACATCAAGCTAAGAAATGCTTTACGCTCTTGCAGTTAGTCATTGCTTTCCTTGCATAGGGCTAGGCATTGCCCTCATCATCACATAAGGCTAAGCACTGCCTTTTTTTACATGAGACTAAACATTGTCTCCACATTGCTTAAGGCTAAGCACTGTCTTCCTTTGCATGAGACTAAACACTATCTCCACATTGCATAAGGCTAAGTACTGCCTTTCTTTGCATGAGACTAAGCACTGTCTCCATTATTGCATAAAGCTATGCATTGCCTTTCCTTGACAGAAACTAAACACTGTCTCCATTCCTTGAATGAGGCTAAGCATTGCCTCCATTATTGCATAAGGATAAGCACTGCCTTTCCTTGCATGAGACTAAGCAATGTCTATATTGTTTGCATGAGACTAATCATTGTCTCTATTATTGCATAAGGCTAAGCACTGGCTTTCTTTGCATGAGACTAAATGATGTCTCTATTCCTTGCATGAGGCTAAGCACTGCCTCCATTATTGCATGAGGCTAAGCACTTTCTTCCCTTGCACGAGACTAAACACTGTCTCCGCTACACTGCATAATATTAAGCACTGTCTCTCTTCTTCGCATAGGGCTAAGCACTGCCCTCATCTCATACAAGTCTAAGCTTTGTCTTGTCTCTTCCTCTCATATGATTAAGCATCGCCTATTTTCTACATCAAACAATCAATATTGCCATATCTTTGCATTTCGTGGGCTGAAAACATTGCCACATTGTCCGAAGGCATCATAGTCCAAAGACACCATCCTCGTAGCCTAAAGACACCATTCTATGGCTTGAGGATCTCTCGAAACTGCACATTATCATTCAAAGGCATCATAGTCTAGAGGCATAATCCTCATAGCCTGAGGACACCATTTCATGGCCTACGAATCCCCCATCATATGCTCTATAGCCCAGGACGTCATGGTCTAAGGACATCATCCTTATCGTCCGAAGACAACCCTCATGGTCCGAAGGGAATTCACATCATGTTTAAATTTTTGTAATAACTTATATATATTTGCGTGCATCGTGTTTTAAGTTTTTGTAGGTAACTCGGAAGGTAACCGTTCTACAAACAGGAGCAATATTCGCTCCGATATTTGTTCACAATGTTCACATCCCTGACAATCTCAAACGTAATCGACGACCAATAATTGATTGCTTGTTGTCCCATAACTGCTCAAATACTCGCCTTATATATATCCACAACATTCAAAATTGCATCCATAGCTCCACCTAAAATTATTTGTTACCTGCGACACTACCCTCTTATAATAACTCCATCGGTTTCGTTCGACGTTGGATCCAGAACTACATACGACCTGATTTCCATAACACCAGGGATATGTAGGCAACTCAAGAACCAGGGTTCGACCTCCAGATTTTCAAAAATACATCATTCCTCACTCAATTCGAATAAAATTGGTCATCATTTTGTTTACCCGATAACTCTTTCATTATTTCCAGGTAAAAAGGGTAGCTGTTGATACCCAATTTTGCCCTCATATTTTCAAATAAGTATATATACTTTCAAAATATCATTTTGCATCATTACTTAATTTATAAGAATTATACAAGTATTTTCTATAATTTTTCATAATTGTTAGAGCTTTAAAATTGATTTTCTTGCATCTAAATTACTTGATTATTTATTAATTATCTCTTTAAATTATTTTATGATCATAAAAATTTATTATTTACATCCACATATATGTTTCATAATATTTTACTTCATTTTATATAATTATATTTGCATTTCTAAAGTTATTTACACAATTTTGCAATAACGGCCTATATTTTATACATAATTGTATTTATTATATTATTTATGCTACAATAGCACTTTTTATATTTTTATAATATGAAGCCATTATTTTCAAGTATTGTTCTACATAAATAATATCTTTTATTATTTATTAGTCATTTTTATAAATTGTTTAATGAATTTCGTATTTGCCTCACTTTTGGCAAATACCAGTCTCTGAATCAAGGGAAATCGGCTTCACCCTTCAAAATGTAGACGATATGTCATCTATATGCATCACGAAAAGGTCATATGGGTACGATTCACAAAGATCCTCAACCAATTTTTTATTCTGGTCAAATTAGGGTTTGCCTGATTCTTTTCCTAATTTGTCTCTTAAACGATTCTGCATGCTCTCCCTTCCTTATTCATGTTTGCTTTATTGTGTTTTCTTGTTTATATGCTTGATTTAGACTACTATATAAACCCTTCCCCAATTTCCCCTTAAGAGAGACTCTAATCGCTAAAAAACTACTACTGTCTTTCTCGTACTTGTCTTACACTATTCTGAAACTTAAACTCTTGGCTGGCTGAAAGCCAAGGCCAACAAAATTCGATTATTCGACCTTTCTCAGTACGAGAACTGTCTGGGGTTCATCTGAAGCCCTTGGGAACTCTGACGCACTAGGGTTTTGGGGTTTTACTGTTCGTTTGCTACTGACGTTCGAGATATTGCTGAAATTGTTCTTTGTTTATTCATTTGTCAATTAGCAACTGGTAAGTACCTATAACCCTTGCAATTTCATTCTCTTTTCGTTTGAATTCATGTTTTGCATACCTATGTTTCTGAGATATTTATGAACTGACATGCTATTCTATGCTTTGAAGCTCTTCTTGAGGCTATATACCTTCTAGTAATCGAATTTGCCTATTAGTTGCCTTAATTCTGTTTACTTAAGACTGTTTTCTCTACTATATATTTTCAAATGCTTATTACTGTTGCTTATTCTGAGTTTAACTTTTTTTCTTGTTCTGTACTCTTGTGAAGAGTCGAATCATGCCTAGAACATGTTCTATGTCTTGTTAAATCGTTCATGTACAACTTAATACTCTTCTAGAGTTAACTCCGGATCATGTTATTAGCCTAAACGTGCTACTTGTAAATTAATGTGAGTTCCCTACCTTGTCTTGTATCTCTTTGATAAATCAATGCCTGAGTTTTAGACCTTGTTAAGTTATTCTTGTCCAACCTGCTAAGTTTCTAAGGCTGTACTGATTAGCTAAGGCATGTTTCCATGCCATTTAAGTTCTAATGTATGTTTTATTCGAAAATCTTGTGTCTTTAGCATTGCTTCTAGGGCAAATTTCTATGTTAGCTCCTTCTCTTATGTATGGGTAACTGGCATGAGTTATTATGCTTGCCTGTCCTATTCCTCTTAAGTTGCTATGCTTTCATGAGTTCTTTGGATTTAGGCACTTATGTGGTCTATTGTAGACCATGCTATTAGGTTGTTGTACTGCTTGTGATCATGTTAGACTCACACGTTAGAAATCTTCATGTGAAATTGCTATCCCTCTAACTATAACTGCTATGATTAAGGCTCATATGTCTAAAGTCCTTTTTGACTAATTCCAGTTAATACCTTATGCTAAACGTGATTTCTGGAAACTTAGCATATGTGTGTGTTTACCCTGTTAACCCAATAGACCTGCTTCTTAAGTCCTCCTAATGTGTGTCTGTTATCAACATGCTATACCCTTCCCTTTGTTGAAAGATTGCTCAATATGGTGTTGGTTTTCTACGTCAAACTTGCCATGTTAAAGCCGGTTCTCGCTGTCCACCTAGTTGGCATGTTCAAGCCCCCCTTGTTTGACTAATCTTGTTCCCTTAGTTTCTAAAAAACAAGTACCGATATGTTTATGTACTCATGTCCTTATGAGGTATTACTGTTAATAGACTTCAGAGTTGTCAATTGGTTGCCATGTATGGTTTGTTAACTCATGTGGTTGAGCGTGTAAATGGGTCCTCCATCTAAGCCTAGTATGAGTTCATGTGTGGCCCCGAGTTGTGCAATTGATACACTCTCCTGTTTGAGGTGTGCTTAGATCTAGGTCTATGTGATGACCCAAAATGTCATCTTAACAGTTAATAATTAATTATGTATTCTAAGACCTCGAAAAGCACTATTTAGCATTACTCGACTTGCGTGCGCAGTCCGTAAAATTTTTTGGAATGTTTTTATGTGAAAAATAGATTAAAATATGAATTAGAGCTTTAAAACTCAACTGAGTTGACTTTGGTCAACATTTTAAGTAGACGAACTCGGATCAGTATTTTGACAGTTTCGGTAGGTCCGTATCGTAATTTGGGATTTGGGCGTATGCCCGGAATTAAATTCTGAGGTCCCTAGCCCGAGATATAGAATTTTGATGAAACATAAAAAGTTTAAGTGCAAATCGTGACCGGATGTCGAATTATGTGCAATCGACCGCGGAATAGAATTTTGATGATTCCAACAGCTCCGTATGGTGATTTTAGACTTAGGAACGTGTTCGAAATTTGTTTGGAAGTCCGTAGTTAAATTAGGCTTGAAATGGCTAAAATAGGAATTTAAGTTTGGAAGTTTGACCGGGGAGTTGACTTTTTGATATCAGAGTCGGAATCCAGTTCTGAAAATTTTCATCTCTCCGTTATGTCATTTATGACTTGGTACAAAATTTGAGGTCAATCGAACTTGATTTGATAGGTTCCGGTGTCGTTTGTAGAAATTGAAAGTTTCAAAGTTCATTAGGCTTGAATCTATGTGTGATTCGTGTTTTTAGTATTGTTGGGTGTGATTTGAAGACTCGACTAAGTCCGTATGATGTTTTAGGACTTGTTGGTATATTTGGTTGAGGTCCCGTGGGGCTCGGGCGTGTTTCAGATGGTATCCGGAGTATTTTCCTTCATTTTGGCACTGCTGGTAGCTGCTGATTTCTGGTATTTTAAGCCTTCTTCGCGATCGTAAAGATTGAGACGCGATCGCGTAGGCTTAGTTGAGGCAGCATTAATTTTGTTCTTCGCGATCGCGTGAGGTCAACCGTGATCGCGTAGGTTGGACTAGTCTGTGCATCGCGATCGCGTGGCATTGTTTGCGATCACGTAAGGTTAATTGAGGGCTGCTAAGTTTTCTGCTTCGCGATCACGTAGCTTTGAGACCTTGTGACTCGCGAACGCGTGAAGAAGACTGGATCGCGTAGAGCTGGGAACTCTGTGCTCTGTGATCGCGTGAGGATATACGCAATCGCGTAGAGTTAATTTGGGCAGTGGTAATTTGTGCTTCGCGATCGCGTGTGGATGTTCGCGATCACGATGAGTAAAAGTTTGGGCAGAATGTTTAAGTTCTGAAAATGGGACTTCATCCCATTTTCCATTTTTAACGTTTTGGAGTTCGGATTGAGGCGATTTTTGGGAGATTTTCAGAGAAAACATCGGGGTAAGTGTTCTTAACTCAATCTTGGTTAGATTACCCGAATCCATTACTGTTTTTAACATTTAATTGATGATTTAAGTTGGAAAAATTTGTAAACCCTCTTGGATCGATTTGAGGATTTGAGGGTCAAATCGTTATTAGAATTTAGTCATTTTGGTATGGTTAGACTCGTGGTTGAATGGGCGTTCATATTTCGTAACTTATGCCGGATTCCGAGACGTGGGCCCCACAGGCCATTTTTGAGTTAATTTCGGATTTTTATTGAAAAATGTAGTATTTTCGTATAGAATTAATTCTATAATTTTTGTTGAATGTATCGAATTAATTATGACTAGATACGAGTCGACCGGAATCGAAAAATCGAGGAAAATGCATACTACTTGGTTAAATTGGAGCAAAGCGAGATAAGTGACTTGTCTAACCTTGTGTGGGGGAAATTTCCCCTAGGATTGGTATTAATTGTAATGTGATGAAAGTCGTGTACACGAGGTGACGAGTGTGTACACGGACTAAATGTGAAGGATTATGTTTTTAAATTGTGAAGATCAGTGTTGCATATTAATTAATGTATTAAATTATTTTATCTTGTTATATTCTCCATCATTGATTTGATTTGTATACTTTAAATTTGCTTGACCTTTTTGCTGCTAATTGTTTTACTTGTTTAGTTGAAACTTGGTTTCTTTTATTCTATGCATTATTTGGAATTGATTTTCTTTAATTTAAAGATTATTAATACGAAGTATTTGATATTTTAAATTTGGTATTGAAGCAAAATTTTAAAGATTTTGAAATATTATTTTGCCGAATTATTTATTCCTGAATATTTGTGTAAGATTTCTGTACTCGTTGTGAAGGAGCCGTGATCTCTTTATTGTGGAAAAATATTATTGATGATTATTTTGGCATGAGCAGTGAGCTCTTTATTGTGGAAAAATATTATTGATGACTTATTTTGGCATGATTCGTGAGCTCTTTATTGTGAAAAAATATTGTTGTTGAATTATGTTGGCAAGTTAAATTATTTGAGCATTTGAGTTGCAAATTTTGATATATTGTGATATTGATACGCATGCGGTGGTATAAGGTCTGGGTATTAAAATGCATGCGGTGAGATAAGGGTGTCTTGATACGCGTGGCTAGTAGGGGAAACTACTAGAAGTCATGTGGTGTGATAAGGGTGGTTAAAACGCAGGATGCTATTTCGGGAAAAATATTTTCTTTAAATAAATTGTGAAGGTTCCCGCGGTGATATAAGAAAAATAAGATATTTTGAATTTATTTATGATTTGGGACTACGAGACGGTACCTCGGTAGTGCCCGTGTTGATATTGATTTACGGCCGTAGTTGCCTTTGATTTTTGTTGTAATTTTTCTTAAAGTTGAAAAGAAATTCTGTTTTGTTTCCACAAGGTATTTATTTGCCATTATTTGGTGTAATTAAATGTGACATACTACTTGATTCAAGTCCATTGTCATTTTATCTTATTAAATTGTTTAAACATTTTTTCATGTCATTATTTATTCTCTAGTAGGGCCTGACCTGACCTCGTCACTACTCTACCGAGGTTAGGCTTGGCACTTACTGGGTACCGCTGTGGTGTACTCATACTATACTTCTGCACATCTTTTTATNCTTACCAGCCTAGACGTCAGTGAGTTACCTGCGTACGGAGACTTCGAGGTATATCTGCCAGCGTCCGCAGACTCCGAAGTCCCCTTCTATCATTTTTATGTTGCTTCCTTATTTTGTTTAGACTCTGTTATATAGAGACATTGAGGATAAAGTTTTAGAAGCTTGTGACTTATTTCTACCGGGTTTTGGGAGTTGTAATTATTTGAATTGTAGTTTATTTATTTCAGATATTTATGATGATTCCGCATTGATAGGCTTACCTAGTCTTAGAGACTAGGTGCCATCACGACCTCCTATGGAGGGAATTTGGGTTCGTGACAAGTTGGTATCAGAGCACTAGATTCATAGGTGTTATGAGTCACAAGCAGGTTTAGTAGAGTCTTGCGAATCGGTACGGAGACGTCTGTACTTATCTTCGAGAGGCTATGGAACTGTTAGGCAATATTCACTTTTTTGATTCCTTATCGTTCGTATTTGTTGACTTCAAAATTTTAAACCATTATCTTTCTACTCTCTCACAGATAGTGAGGACACGCACAACTGGATCTGATGATCAGACACCCGCGCCCCATGTTGGAGCCGCAAGAGGCCGGGGTCGGGGCAGAGGTCGAGCTAGAGGCCGAGGAAGACTCCGTGGTGCAGCCAGAGCACCTGCGCGAGCTGCTGCACCAAAGCCACCAGTAGCTCCAGTTGGAGAGTAGGCACCTGAGACGCCTGTTACTACTCCTGCACTTCAGGAGACTCTTGCCCAGTTTTCAACATGTTTGGCACTCTAGCTCAGGCAGGGTTGATTCCACTTGCTCCTGCCACATCTCAGGCCGGGGGAGGAGCACAGACTCACGTCGGTCGTACTCCAGAGCCATGGACCCAAGTTGACCATGCCCGAGAGATTATACCAGTGCAGCCAGTTGTCCCAGTTCGGCCTGAGATTAGAAAAACAGTTTCAGAGGGGGAGCAGCTCAGGCTCGAGAGGTACAAGAAGTACCACCCTCCCACTTTCAGTGGTTTAGCTTCAGAGGATGCTCAGGGTTTTCTGGAAAAATGTCACTGTATCCTTCGTACTATGGGTATTGTGGATTCCAGTGGGGTTTCTTTCATGGCATTCCAGTTTAGAGGAGCAGCCTACCAGTGGTGGCGGGCATATGAGTTGGATAGTCCCGCTGAGGCATCTTCACTTATTTGGACTCAATATTCAGATATATTATTAAGCGAATATGTTCCTCAGAGTCTTAGGGATGCATGGCGCGCAGAGTTTGAGCAGTTGCGCCAGGGTTCTTTGACCGTGTCGGAGTATGCGATCCGATTCAGTGATTTGGCAAGGCATGCACCAGCCTTGGTTGCTACTGTTTGAGAGCGGGTTCACAGATTTATTGAGGGTCTCCACCCTAATATCACATACAGTATGGCCTGAGAGCTAGAGATGGATATCACATACCAACAGGTGGTGTCAACTGATAGGAGATTGGATGGTATGCGGACTCGGGAGAGGGAAGAGAGGGAAACTAAGAGACCCCGAGATTCTGGCACATATAATAATTCTCGTTCCCCAGTTGCAGCCCGTCATGGTAGAGGTTATGTGAGTCGTCCTATTCATTCAGCACTTCCAGCTTCCAGTGGTATTCCGGCTACTCCCAAACCTCAGGTTCCATATTATGCACCGCCAGCGTCTTTTGTACCTCCTGTACGGGGTGCTTTCAGCGGGTAGTCTAGTCGATTAGGCCCGAGCCAGTCCCAGCAGCCATGTACTCCGAGGGCTTATTTTGAGTGTGGTGACACTCGTCATATCATGAGGGATTGCCCCAGACTTAGGAGGGGTGCACCTCCACGGATTTCTCAGGCCCCACCTATTCTACAGGGTCCTCAGGCTTCTCAGGCCATGATTATTGCACCAGTTGGCACTCCACCTGCACAGCCATCTAGAGGTAGAGGTCGCCCTATAGGGGGGGAGACCACACTAGATATTATGCCCTTCCTTCTAGGACAGATGCCGTTGCATCCTATTTTGTTATCACAGGTATTATTCCGGTCTGTCATAGAGATGCATCAGTCTTATTTGATCCAGGCTCCACTTATTCTTATGTGTCATCTTATTTTTCCCCGTATTTGGGCGTATCACGTGATTCCTTGAGTTCTTCTATTTATGTATCTACACCCGTGGGTGAATCTATTATTGTGGACCGCGTGTATCGATCGTGTTTAATTGTTATCAGTGGTTTTGAGACCATAGCTAATTTATTAATTCTCCGCATGGTGCATTTCGATATTATTTTGGGCATAGACTGGTTGTCGCCCTATCACGCTATTCTTGATTGTTACGCCAAGACGGTGATATTGGCTATGCCAAGTCTACCGCGGCTAGAGTGGAGAGGTACCTCAGATCATATTCCTAGCAGGATTGTTTCATTACTTAAAGCTCAACGAATGGTTGAGAAGGGGTGTGATACGTATCTGGCCTACGTGAGAGATGTTAGTATTGATACTCCTACTATGGAGTCAGTTCCTGTAGTAAGGGATTTTCCTGATGTATTTCCAGCGGATCTTCCGGGTATGCCACCCGATAGGGATATTTACTTTGGCATTGATTTGTTACCGGACACTCAGCCCATTTCCATTCCACCATATCGTATGGCCCCAGCAGAGTTGAAAGAATTAAAAGAACAGTTACAGGAATTGCTTGATAAGGGCTTCATTCGGCC
>AWOL01S0009285.1:3953-35200 GCA_000715115.1 Nicotiana otophora | reverse complement strand
TTGCTTGCGCATTTACTTTTCAAATTCTTACTCTAGTTTGGATTCCCGACCTTGTCGTTATCAGTAACAATTGTTTCACTCCTTATGTGCCTTGTTCGGCAATTGTAAGCCTTAAAGAGAAATAGCCAAGTACGTGACACTAGTGCCCTCCTTGAGTGTAGGGGAAAAATCAGTTTTAGCTCAGAATAAGAAGATTCTTGCACCATGAATATGATAGAGATTTAAAAAAAAATACATGAAGTTGCATTACTCCCTCAACAGTAACTGACTCAAGGAATCTATGCCACAAGCCCACGAGGTTGAAAAAGAGGTTGATCACNGCGATTAATACTAGTTATTAATTGTTGTCTCAAGTTACTCGTAAAGCGGTCAAGATCCGAATCTATTGTTTTGATTTGCTTTTAAGTAAAGGCGTTTGATTTCTTCAATAAATCAAGATGTTGTTGCTTTGATCTTGTCAAGGCTATAGAACTTGCGTTCTTGGAAGTTTTTGGAATTCTTTCCTTGAATTTTCCCATATCCTTTATTTTCTGCCCTTTAGTTCTAGTTGTTCAATTCCTTATTGTTATTGCTTGCGCATTTACTTTTCAAATTCTTACTCTAGTTTGGATTCCCGACCTTGTCGTTATCAGTAACAATTGTTTCACTCCTTATGTGCCTTGTTCGGCAATTGTAAGCCTTAAAGAGAAATAGCCAAGTACGTGACACTAGTGCCCTCCTTGAGTGTAGGGGAAAAATCAGTTTTAGCTCAGAATAAGAAGATTCTTGCACCATGAATATGATAGAGATTTAAAAAAAAATACATGAAGTTGCATTACTCCCTCAACAGTAACTGACTCAAGGAATCTATGCCACAAGCCCACGAGGTTGAAAAAGAGGTTGATCACTTGTGAGATTATTATTATTCTGGTAGCTTACCACTCTCCCGATAGTTGATCCTATACCAGAGGACTAGAGATACGATTAGCTTGACCCTAAAACTAAATATGTTCATGATAGGGGCCTAAAAATCTGAAACATCTAATTTCAACCTTTCACGAGTGCATTCTTCAACCTAAACTATGTCCGTACCGCGACGAGCAAGCTCGCTGCGAAGAATTTCTACAATCCTCAAATACATAAGTCTACCTCGACACCACAAAACCTCAAATTCCTTGGCAAAAGTTTACTGGGCCTTACAGTTTTATGATTCGCGTTAACGAGGGTTTGTCCATGTTCCCATGTGGGCAGCTTGGTCATCACCTTTGTGAAGAGTCGCAGGTAAGGCTAGTCACATTAGTGCTTCGCGATCGCAGGGGCCCTGTCGCGATCGCGAAGGGTACCCTTGGGCACACTTTTTAATTGTTATATTTCGGCATTTTTACCCATTCTTCATATTTTGAGCCCTATACTTGGAGAGGGGCGATTTTGTTTGGAGATTGTCATACAAGGCTAAGGGGTAAGTAATTTCTACTCAGTTTGTGTATTATTTCAAGAATCTACATGAATTATTAACACTCTAACATGAAATTTGAGACGGAATTTGGGGTTTTGACTACACTTTAAGAGAATATATTTTGATGATTTGAGTACCGATTTGGACTCGGTTTTAGAATCTAATTATATATTTGGACTCGGCTGGTTATTAGTTATCAAAATTGTTTATTGGTTCTCGATTTCAGGGTTGACTTTTGTTAACTTGTTGGGGATTCTTCAAAGATCGAAGTTTTATTAAGTGAGATTACTTCCTATGGCATAGGTTGACTTCCTTGGTTGATGTTTGGCTAGACTAGAGCCGGTTAGAGTTGATTTCTCAAGGAAATACGATTTTGGATCTTTGGACTAGCTCAGATGAGGCAAGTGTTTTTCCTAGCTTTAGTTTAGGGAATAGTTTTCCTAATAATTTGTATTATCGCTACATATGGGGTGATGTATATATGAATTGACAAGCGTATATACATGTTCCATGGGTATTCATGCTCGGGGTGGATTCTAGATTACCTTATGCCTTGTTTCGTTGTGTGTTCTACTTGATTCTGTATTTTACCCAATATATTGACTATGTGAGCATGATAAACCATGCTAGAGTTAATGTTGAGGCTAATGGTACCTTATTTTGAGCATGATGAAATATTATGGAGATTATTGCTATAATTGCTTTAGACGTAGTCACACATATGTTGTGAACACACATCCACACTTGTTATACTTGAGTTATCCCTTTAATGATGTATTACTACTTGAGAATCCTTACCACGTTAAAGACTATGATTTGGCTTTGATGCTTATTTTGGCACAATAATTATTTGAATGACCTATTACATGTTGGGTGTGTGGTCATACGTACATATTGGCCTACACCCTACCTAGGTATCATCACTTGTATACATGCATACATCCATGCATGGCTATTTCTCTATCTATGTGCATTACATATGCTTATATTTTGTTCATATGCATACATCACTACATATGGCTTTCAGATATGGAATGAGGTGATGGCACGAGGTTTCTACTGTGCGTTTATTGCGATATTGTTATTGATTTGGCATGAGGTATTTGTCAGGTGGACTGTAATATGATATTGATTTGGCACGAAGTCTTTGCCGTGCAGACAGTGATGTGGCATAGATTTGGCATGAGGTCTTTGTCGTGCAGTTGATATGATTATGGCATGTGAGTTGTCCGTACAACGTGTGGGTAAAAATCCATCAGTATATGGTCGTCTTCTCATGTTTCTCTCTTGATGGCATACACATAGTTTGTGAATATTGAATAGACTGATTTTGAAATGGCACGAGGTCTTTGTTGTGCAGATATGATGATATTGTTACTGTTATGGCACAAGGTATTTATCGTGCAGTATGCGGATACAGATCCATCCACCTAGGGTCACCCTCTCATGTTTCTCTCCTGATGGTGTACACGCAGGTTGTGAGAAACCGATATGTTTCTGGTCGATTTTGTTGTGGGATCTTATGTGATGAGTTATTGAGCATAAGGGTGGAAGCTTGTCCATTCATGTGATCCCACCTTAAGGATCGTGGTGGCACCTAGTTCCTAGGACTAGGTAAGCCTATCACATAACAAGGTCAGAAGAACCAAAACACCAACTTAAATATTAATGAAAGATGAAAAGTACCATAACATAACCAAAAGCCGAATACCGTCAATAAATCCCCAAACCCGGTAATACTAAGTCATAAGCTCTACATAGAGTACGCTAGAAATCTCGAAATACAACACTGTTTGGAAATACAATAAACAGTAGCAAAGAAATGATAGAAGGTGACTTCGAGGCCTGTGAATGCAACAACAACTATACCTTGAAGTCTTCGCTACTCGCCTCAAAACTCTAGCGACAAACACAATCCAAGGTACTTGGATCTGCACAAAAATGTGCAAAAGCATAGTATGAGTACACCACAATCGGTACCCAATAAGTATCAAGACTAATCTGATGGAGTAGTGACGAGGTTCAAGTCAATACACCCACTACACAGATAACCTGTGCAGAATATCAATATAAACTAACAATGGAAAGGATAATCAATAAATAACAACAAAGAATAGGAATGCGATAACCCAACAAATTAGCTAAAACACGTAAACCACAAAGTGAAATCATTTAAGGTTAAAATAACAATGACAAGTTCAAAACATTAACCCGTTCCAACACAAGAATAACAACAAGAATCACCCCGAAGCACCGCGTACCATAAGTCACAAATAACTCTTATGATGCTGCATGAGCTTCACATTTAAAACATTTTCCCCAACATAGCTTCACGCGCATAAGCCCCCTTATCTCATAGTGTGTACATCACAGTGAAGTATTTTCCTTACTTACAACATGCGCATAAACCCCCTTATATCACCGCACGTGCATCAATATACACACCACCACATGCGCATGTCATTCACAACACAACAATCAACCGCTCCACACATGCACATATGCCACCACATCGCCCAAACAACAATACCAAAGCCATAATAATACATAGCCCACGGCTCAACAACTTTATCAACAAGAATCACCACAATAACACAAGGGTACACGGAGTGAACAACAATAAGAGTGCTTCTAATAACAAAAAATTCCAATTCAAGGCATATCAATAGCCTAAGGTCTAATCCGATCAATTACCACACATACGCCTGTGTACACCATCGTCATCTTATGTACACGGCATTTCACATAACACAAATAATGCAATTCGACCAAATACTAAGGGGGAGTTCTCCCAACACAAAGTTAAGGAATCTACTTACCTCAATTAGGCCAATTCAATAATCTAAAAATGCTTTTCCCTTGAAATTCACCTCTGCTCGGCTCAAATTTAGAAAACTTGACTTAATAATATCAAACAATGCAAGAGAAACCAATTTTGATTAATAAAGTTAAGATCTTTACACAATTCTCCAAAACTCAACAAAAGTCAACCCCAGGCTCGTGCGGTCAAACCCGAGTCGAAGGGTAGATCTCGACTACCCCTAACCCCACTAGTCCATATATGTATTAGGTTTACAAATCCGAATCCAATTCGACTCTCAAATCTCAAATTTACATTTTTCAAAACATAGTAAAAATTCCCGAAAATCTCTCTTCAATTCTTAAAATTCATAAATAATCATGTAATATAATCAAAATTGAGTCAAAATCACTTAATCAATAGCTTTGTATGAACATCTCCTCCTAAATTCGCCTCCCACCGAGTCTAGGGCTCCAAAATGTGATAAAATGAAACTAAGTTTGAAATCCCACTATTTTATTCAGTTGCAGAAGTCGTAAATCTCGCAAATGCAAGCCCAAGGATTGCAATTTTGATGCCTGACAAGATAAGGGAAAGTCACAAATGCGACTCAGACATTGCATATGTGAAGTTTGCCCAGGTCATAAAAGCGACCAAAATGTCGCAAAAGCGACCAACCCAGAAAATGACGCACCTTTGCAATTGCGATCAAGGCATCACGTTTGCAACACTTGAAGCCCCCTGCCATTTTCGAAATTGCAAACTGGTGCACGTAATTGCAATAACCGCAGTACCAGCATACCAGCTGTCATGAATCAAGTCCAACCCAATCCGAAACACGTCCGAAACTCACCCGAGCCCCCGGTGCTCCACACCAAACATCCACACTAGTATAAAGAGATCATACGAACTCGCCTACAAGCTCAAAACACCAAAATAACATCCGAAACTAGGAATTGGACACCAAAACACAGAGAATTCACAATGAAACTCAAGAATCGCTAAAATCAAAACCAAGCATCTGATTCATGTCAAAACCAACTCGGAATGACGCCAAACTTGGTAGAGAAATTCCAAATGAAAAAATGAACCTATTCCAAGTCCCAAAAACAAAATCCGAGCCAGATAGACATAAAGTCAACCTATTATCAAACTTAGAAAATTTCTAAGCCTTCAAATTGCTAACTATCGGCAAAATGAGCCGATTCAAACTAGGAACCTCCGAATTCAATTCCGGGCATACGCCTAACCCCAAAATCACCATACAAACCTAATGAAAGCATAAAAATGCCGTTTTGGGATCGTTCTCACAAAAGTCAAACCTCGGTTAACATTACCAACTTAAGCTTTCAAACTAATATCAATTAATCCATTTCAAACCAAAACTTCTCTGAAATGAAATCAACCATTCCCGCAAGTCATAAAACCTCAAATACACATACGAGAAACTTTAAAAGGGAAAGGGGGGATCAAGTACACAAAACAACCAGTCGAATCGTTACATTTTCCCTCTCTTAAATAAATGTTCATCCTCGAACGAGTATAAGGACATACCTGAAGTGCCAAAAATATGAGGATAACAGCTCCGCATATCATGATCGGTCTCCCAAGTCACCTCCTTGACTGGCTGACCTCTCCACTGAACCTTCGCTGATGTAATATTCTTCGACCTCAACTTCCGAACCTGCCTGTCAAAAATAGCCACCGGCTCTTCAACATAGGTCAAAACCTTGTTCAATTGCACCGAGCTAAAATCTAACACATGTGACGGATCACTATCATATTTCCGGAGCATGGAAACATAGAACCCCAGGTGAACTCCCAATAAGCTAGGTGGCAGTACAAGTTTGTAGGCCACCTCGCCAACTATCTCAAGAATTTTAAAAGGACCAATATTTCTTCCCAAACCTCATCACACCCTTCCTGGGTGAAACTCTAGAGTTAAACCCTCTCACCCACCATGAATGGCATATCACGAGCCCTTCAATCAGCATAACTCTTCAGCTTGGACTGTGCCGTATGAAGTCGATCCTAAATCAACTTCACCTTCTCCAAAGCATCTCAAACCAAATCAGTGCCCAACAACCTAGCCTCCCCAGGGTGAAACCAACCAACCGGAGAACGACATCGCCTTCCATATAAGGCCTTGTACGAAGCCATTTGGATGCTCGATTGATAGCTATTGTTGTAGGAGAACTCTGCTAGTGGTAGAAACTGATCCCATGAACCCCCAAAATCAATAGCACGTGCATGTAACATGTCCTCCAAGATCTGAATACTGCGCTCGAACTTCCAGTCCATCGGTGGATAAAATGTCGTACTTAGCTCGACCTGTGTACCCAACTAATGTTGCACGTCTCTCCAAAAATTCAATATGAACTGTGTGCCTCGATCCGAGATAATAGACACCGGCACACCATGAATGAGAACAATCTCACAAAGATAAATCCGTGACAACTGCTCTGAAAAGTAGGTAGTCATGACTGGAATGAAGTATTCAGACTTGGTCAGTCTGTCCACAATAACCCACACAAAATACATAGTGATATGCTCCCACGTCTACTCCAGAATATCAAGCCTCTAACGCAAACCACCCAGTCTTTGATGCTCGTACTTAACCTGCTGATAGTTCAAACACCAAACCACATACTCCACAATATTTGTCTTCATTATTCTCCACCAGTAGTGTTTCCTCAAATCATTGTACATCTTTGAGGTGCCCAAATGAATGAAATACCGCAAACTATGGGCCTCCTCAAGAATCAGCTCCCATAACCCATTAATATTGGGCACACAAATCCGGCCCTAAAGCCTCAACACCCCATCATCACCAATTGACACCTCCCTGGCATCACTGTGTTGTACCATGTCCTTAAGGACAAGCAAGTGGGGATCATCATACTGACACACCTTGATGCGCTCAAACAAAGAAGGCTGGTTGATTTCTATTCATTTCTTATGCTTCATTTATGGTTGATGGTTGCAAACATTGACTAGTGCAATTTGACTCTATCTTTACTTGGAAAAGTGGGTTAGGGCTTGGTAGAATTGAATAGCAAGAACTCAAGGCTTTAAACCTTGTTTAATCGAATCGCTTAGGGATAAGAGGATTCTACTTGGCATAAATTAGTTTCTCTTAATTGTAACTCTTTTATATTTGGGAAAATCAAAAAGAGAAAATACTACCTAGTTATTGGAAAATATTGGGCAGTCATTTAGGAACTATTTGCATGTCAAAGAACCTTCCATTAAAAATATATCATATTAACACTGATAGCATTACATTCCATTGATGGGTACACAACCTTGGTTTCTTAATTAAATTAATCAAATTCTCTTAACAAAATAGCTGTTCTTGATAATTCACAATTACAAAACTCTTTTTAAACTAACGGAGTAGAACTACAGCTTAAGTCAAGTTTCACACTATTCAAGTAATATTTTTACACCTATTCCCTATGGGATTCGACCCCAACCTAGTTGGGTTATTATATTTGACACCGACCGCCTTACACCATTTATATATGTGTAATTTGAGTGTATCGGACCTTATGAGCCAACCTTCCTCGGTTTGCTAATGATACTCCCAATAACATTTTTTGTTTTTCACACAAGGGAAACAATAGTACAAATATGTTTTATATTCACCTCTTAACCTTGCACCCTATATATATAGCTTCGTTAGTACTTTCAACCATTCACAATATTATTATTTTCTTGGCTCTCTTGGCCATACTTATGATTCTACATCCATGGAACGTTGGCCGTATTTCATATTCCATATTTTTATTTCTTACTTTCACGGATCATCATCATAAATATCAACAAATAGAATATTCTGGAAATCACAACTTTAGGTTTATTAGTAACGAAGACTTTAAACACAATGTATTTCTTTCCAACAAATGGAGAAAAATGATTGGCAATCGAAGCACAAGTTAAAATCCTAAACGAGTAACACGTCATTTATTCTTGAAATACTTTTTCCCAAAAGGGCAATACACAATTTCAACTCGTGAAGATATAAGAGCTCAAAACACATTGGAAATACTTACAAAGCATAGCATTAGTTAAGACAGCCACATTTGGGCATCACTTGGGTACATAAGCTTTTAGGCAAATCTATTTTCGAAGTCAGTTTGGAATAGTTGAATCAAGACCTATTTCATAACCTTCCTCACATCATTTCATTTCCTCGGCACCATTGACCACAAGTATAACTTTCTTTCTTGGCACGTTGGCCACACTTTATATCTGCAACCCACTTCTTTCACTTTCAAGCATCCTTATGGATTATCAACAACAAGGCATTTCAAATAAAGACTTTAGGTACACATATAAGCAATTGGAGTTTTAGACGCATGGAGTATTATTTCCAAGTTAAGCATAATGGACTTTCATTTGAAACATGACCGAAGCCATAACATTTTAATACACATGTCATTCTTGAACACATTCCCGAAGGATAACATAATGTGATAGGAACATTTGGAACGCATTTTGAATACATAATTCTCGACACTGGCTTACTCGGGACAATCGAATTTATTGGGAACAACTCAGAACATGGGAATAAGGAACTTGAGCCAACCATACTGAAACATACAGGGACATCATGGAATTCAATTCTAAGAGAGTAGTTTATGCAACACACCTTGTTTGAGCTTTCCTTAAGTTACTACAATGTTCCAACACTTCTAGCAATAACAATCTATAGGAAGATAGCGAAAATCGAATAATAATTAGAAGGATTCACATGGTGTAACTTTCTTAGGAATTTTGTCAACCATCTAGTATGCAAAATAGACAATAAATCTCTACTTTGGTAATCCCTTCCTCCCTCAACCAATTTCCACAAGAAACTAACCATAATGGTTCATTAATTTCACATACTACAACCCATTGTCACATGCATGGCCCATTTCCAACCCCCACAATATACTTGAAATCATAACCTCTTGCATGAAACCTTAGCAGTAGGACTTACCGGGATAGATTATAATCTAGTGATTGGCTTCCTTGACTCTTGAAAATTGGTGCAAGAATGGGTGATTAGAATGGTAGGTATCCTCTTCTCTCTAAAATATTCTTACCTCTCTCTAAAATCATCAGACATTTGCTTCAAATGAGCCCCTAAGGCTATTTATCAAAATGGGGTCGGGTTATAAAAATAGGAAAATGGACCCTCCGAACTCAGGTCTGCAGCGGCAGAATGGACCGCATAACAGTTATGCGGCCCACAAAATGGGCCACGAAAATGATGCCAAGAACTGGGCTGGTCTGGACAGGTTTGCGGTCTGCAAACCACTTATGCAGCCGCAGAATCGCCCAACAAAATTCTTCATGCCAAATCTGTGATGGAAAATGCAGACCGCGAAATGGATATGTGATCGAAGAATGGGCCGCAAAACGACCTTCAAAATTCAATCATTTATCTGCTCAACTCAGCGATGGGTGTGCGGCCTGTGAACTGGTTTTGCGGTCGCGAATCTGACCGTAGAATCTCCTTCTTCTGCCAAAACTTTCCATCAACCCTTCAGTGCATTCTTCAACCCAAAAAGTCCGTACCGCGACTCAAACACATAAGCCTACCTTGGCACCACGAAACCTTAAATTCTTTGGCGAAATTTTATGGGGCCTTAAATCCTCCCCCGCTTAGGATCATTCATCCTCGAATGAGGAGTAGAGACTGCCAAAAAGACGTAACGTAATTCAACTCTTCTTCCAAACATCTCAAGCTCCCAAATTTGACTAACTCCCAAATGTTTCAGAAATTTCAGCAGAGTCTCCCCTGTAATTAGGCCCATCCACCTAACAGAGTAACACCAAAACCACCGTGACAACACTTCCATAACTCAACAAAATATTACAATATATATCAATAACAATAATATCAATATTACAGGCATTACACCATCCACAGTGGTATACTGACATAACTGTACATATTTTAAGTCATAACATATAGAATGTACCTTTCAAACCACAACCATTCAGCTATACAAAAAAGTGAGAATATCTTCTTTCCACAATACTCTCGGCCTTCGAGGTAACCTCCTCGACTCACAGACTTGGCCATAGCACTTTGACCAAGGAAATCTCAACTTCTGGACTTATCTAACAAGGATGACAATAAGGTACCTCTCATAAGACACTTGCCCATTAACTTTACGTTCCATATCTCCCACCGGAACGATAGACAAACGATTCCTAACTACCCTTTTGGGCATAGACACATGAAACATCGGGTGCATAGAGAACAACGATGGGGGACATCATACGCATAGCTCAGCCTATTTCCCTCAAGATTCCATAAGGCCCAATGTGTACTACACCTACTTTACCTTTATTAACAATTCATATAATATCTTCATGATGAAAATATTGATAATAACCCGTTCACTTCTTTCCACTCTAAATCTCTACGCCGAACACCCAAACTAAACCTTTGGCGACTTTCAACAATTATTCTACGATGTGCTAGAATGCATATGACTATAGAGTTCCTACCCAATATGTTCGATCATGGAATAATGCTTCTTCTTTGACATGTTTGAACCTACAACTCTCGATAGATTTACTACAAACAGGAACAACGAGGTTCGAGAATTGGACTGGAACTATTCAAGAATCCATCAATGTACTGAGAAGGGCATTTCGGGAGGTTATATCCTAAGAGACATGAAGGTTACTACCAATAGCGCTGACATGGTTAGTCATTGTAATGACATCATTGGTTAGAAAGGTTCTAATGGGTAATATGATGCTCCGAGAAGATAAACAAATAACTCCTATCCACCCAGCGATGTGGAACATTAAGGATAGTAAACTCCCTGCACATGACAATGACATAGTCAATGATTCTAGAAGTCGAGTGTGTAAAGATAACGGAACCTAGGAAGACACTATAAAATAATCATGGAAGGTTTGCAGATGTTCATAATGAGTTTGCCATGGATTTTATGACTTTAAAAGTACCCAAGTACTAATGAAATATAGGAAAACATGAGAAGCAGACGTGATGCAATGATAACCCCCAAAGGTGCATTTGGTCTTGACGGAGAGCCTATTAAGGACCCTTATGAAAAAGGAAGTGTTGCAGCAACATATGGAAGGATGCGATCTCTCATGGTTATCCAACAAATATCAGGAAACTAGCACAATGAATTCATTAACTAAGGAACACAGTTAATACATGTTTAGAGGTGTAAAGAGAAAATGAACATTTGTTATGAGCTGGACATGTTTCTGCTATATTAACTCCCAAACTGCAATACAAGGCCACATCGTGGGAAACTACAGTACTAGGAACAAAGTGAGCTACTTACTGCGGAATGTCCTAAGTGGACACGAAAGTTATACTAAGATGGGCTACACAAGATCTTCCTATGACGGAGGTGTGAGGATCTCAAATTTCAGAGAGACTTCATGCAAACAAGTGACCATTTCGATTGACAAGTACACATATGATAGGTGCTGAGATATGCACTTATGTTACTAAGTAGTGAAGGGGGTTTATGATAATATTCACAATGGGAGTAAAGTGGTTCCTCAAATCCTATGAGCCACACACACAAGAGAGGGAGAGAGAGGGAGAGAAAGATCTCAACACTAGGTTGTCTTACATTACATTTGATACCATGTAGGTAAACATTGTGATGGTGCATGCATAAGCACAAGTGAGCAGATGCTATTCATTTGAATCAGAAGGTTCTATAAGAGATTCATCAGGTATAGTACTTTGTTGAGAATTTGGGGAAGCAAGTGGGAAGTATTATCCTAGGGTTGTGACTCAATTCAAAGAAATCAATATAGAACTCAATTTCTCAAGAGGTTGTAAGTAAGATAATGGTGATAAAGAGGCTTCACAAATAATGTGTCTCGTTCAAAGAGTGGATACATGCAATATTTTGTGATTCTGATTCTTGTTAAGACCGTTTTCATGCTGGCTCTTAATGTCAAACATATATATCAAGGAAACGTATGTCGTGTTCAGAATGATGAACTAAGGAGTTACTTGGTAACTTTAGATTGACAGGGCAGTGCCTTAACTGATGCCCCCTAACTCCAAATCTGTAACATACATCGGTACCATAGTGACATACCTCCAAATGACATCTCCTACACTTCACGCAACAAGGATGAGGTCCACTAAACTGACTCGCTCCACCGACATGATATTTACCCTTTTTGCATGTCACGACCCAAACCGATGGGCCACGATGGGCAACCGGTACCTTACTCAACCGAGTACCAACATAACGTATCTTTTCGTATGATACTATCATAAATAACTGAGCCGGAGAGGCAGCCATGAGATAGGTAGAATACAACATATAATACCAACTTATACATAAGACATATGGGCCTATAAGACCAAAATAACCACTCGTACACTGAACATAGGCCGACAAGGCCATACAATNGAATACATAATTGTCATAAGGGTAGGGACAGAGCCCCGCCATACCAAACAATATACATCTAAATCATACTGACCAAACAAGTAACTCCGGAGCAAATGGAGTGCACCAACATCTTCTGCTGAGCTGATCGCCTACTTGAAGGACTCTCGACCTGTCTATCGAGACTTGCGGGCATGAAACACAGCGTCCCCATGAAAAAGGGACGTCGGTACAAATAATGTATCGGGTATGTAAGGCAGTCTACTGAAATCTGAAACTGAACTGATAATATAATAACTGAAAGTAATTGGGAGTCAAAGATAGTGTGAAGATATGCTTACCTACTGATACTAACTCAACTCTCTCAATATAATAAGTAAAATAGTTGTCTGGCCCTTTAAGGCTCGGTATATATGCAACTGCTCTGCCGTAGTAGGCTCGCTCATAGGCGATCGGCCACACTAGGCTCTGTATCTCGGCCAACTAGGCTCGTTCATTGGCGCTCGGCTACAGTAGGCTCGGTATATAACTTACCATCTAATCAGAGGTTGCCCAATAGGGGCCTGCCCATTGATTATAGCTCGATGGTAATGAAAATACTGTAATACTGTAAATATAGGCTCTCTGCTCTTTTGACTAGAAGAAGACAATATTCAATTAAATATGAAGTCCCAATTAGGAGAATACTGTAATTTATGAGACTAGGGTAACGTATATAAATTCGGGAGTATGAACTTCTCTTTATGCCTCGTTATCCAACACATGTAATTACGAGATCATGCCAAAATGAAGGAAAGTTTAGCCTTAACATACCTGAGTTGATTCTCTTGACCATCCCTCTAACACACGTTGATTGCGACAACACGTAAGATCAAAGTAGGAAAATATCCGTATAATATTCTTGAGAAAGATTGCACCGTACTCCCTTACAATTGCATCTTACGCATAATCGTATCTTGTGTGAATTTGCTGAAGCTCATCCGTTATTTTAATCTTGTTGTTACGTTATGTAATCTTAAGAAAGAGAATTCCATCCATTAGCTATGTATTTCCTCTTAATGAATTAGGGGAGGTGTTTTCTTTTATTAAAGAGAGTGGGCCCCACTTTTCAAGCTTGGTGTCACCTACCCTTTTCAAGTGTGCCATCTTTAATTCTCTTTCAAGAGTCATAACATGGGAAGGGGGGTGCTGCCACGTTGGGGATGGGTTAGGTCTTATCCCAAGGTTATTAATTAATTACCCACTAATTTTAATTATGTTAACTCCCCCATTAACCAATAATCCACATAATTAAGAATTATCTCAAATTATTTAAAATACTACTCACTTTTAATACACTGTGTACACCTTACTATTATGGTCATGTGGTACCTTGTATGGCACTAATCCATAAATATCAGGTATTTTAGTTCGGGTCGTATTTTATCCCAAAATGTCAAACTTCGACGAAAATTCATTTTCTTCGATTTACTTACCCTCTCACCTTCACGAATTTACTTATCCCTTGTTTGAAATAGGGTAATACTTATAATCCCAACATAATCTCATTCCCGAGCTTACGCCGATTAACTTATGACGAAACTTGAACATACGAAAATGCGGGATATAACATCTCATTTCCGAGCTTCCATCAATTTACTTATGGCGTACTTGCACGTACGAAAACATGGGGTGTAACATATGCCCCCCTTTGGAACATTCATCCTCAAATGTTGACTGATGCACTTATCATTATCATAACCTATAGCTCTTGCGAATACTTTAGTACTCCTCTTGCCATCTAGGTAACTGTGCTGTGAATGAATCCCAAAGGCTAGGGCATTCCCCCCTTTTGGCCTTTTTCTCACACCACGACTCGTGGTCGGAATCCTCCAAATCTTATAACTGTTCTTACCTTTTATCATGTAACCTGTACGATTCTGACTTTGTAAGTGCGCCTATGCGACTATTCTCTCCTTTTGTTTTCCTCCAGCTTTTAGCCAATCTTTAGGCTTCACTTTGTGTTCATATATAAAATTATGGCAAGCTGTCCCTCTGGGCATCATTAGCTAAATACTTCATATAAGTAGGCCATACTATAGCATAATTCTTACTTCAATTTATCGTTACTCAGGTCTACTACCAAACTCCAGGTTACTCTCGTAGCTTATTCTATATGCATAAAGCTAATCTTTTAATGCTTCTTCATTACTGTTCATCTTAAGACTGATGGCCCAATCGCATCTCGTGCTTTGCAGCTTTTACCCATCCATTGTTAATTTACCTCAATGTTGATCTACAATCTTCCATTGATAACTTGAAACCTCTTACGTAATATATTGCCACTAGGGCTTACGCTGCATCGTGGCACATTTGAAGTGACTTTCCTGATCCACCTGGGGGTGATACTATACTTTCATAACCATATTTCATAGCATCCCAATGTGATTTTCCACACGTGAGTATTTTAATCCTATATAATTCATGAAATCATTACTCAATCGAAGGCCCAAACGTCATATTTCATTTATCACAATTACACCCTCGTTCTACTACCAGGGCAGTATTCCATCTCTTTTAAATGCTACTAGTCTTAGACTCCTTTGAGTTCACTCATGCTATACTGAGCTTTCTATAACTTAGAGAAACCATTAGCTCTCTTGTTTTCATGGGCTTAATCCTGAGGACTTATCAATTCTCGTCACCTTCTCACTCACCCTTTCTTATCCTTACTCCTGCCTTCCTAAAACCTTGTTGCTTTACCATACATTAGCTTGCCACCTACACATATCTATTTATACTACTCGCAACCTTCCTTCAACTTGCTTGCACCATAGATTTTATGGTGTTATTCTGGAACATCAAGCAAGACATCACATAGTCTCTAACTCTTCTTTACTCTTTTAACTAGACCTTTCAATGCATGGAAACCATAGGCCGGAAAATATGCCATTGACGATGCCGTTATCATTCCTGGATACTGAGTCTCAACGCTTCTGGCCTTCTATCTAAAGTGTGGACTGTTCATAACCTTCTGCATTTGAGTATCTCGTACGTTGTTCACCTTTACCTTACTTACCTTAACATCTTGCCTCACATCTTCTATCTCTTTTATGACCTCCTTTCCATATAGGTATAATTCACATCCACGACTTGAAGCTCTATTATAATACTTGCACCTCTGGTGCATACACAATCCGGTGGGAGCTTCGTACTGACTTCTTATGAGGCTGGTATTTTTCTAACTGGCTTTCTCGTAGAGCCGTTATATAATATTGTTGTTGCACTATCTCTCTTGTACCTCTGATATTAGGGGTCATTCTGCAATGTTTTTAATCACGATTTCTATAATTTTCTGGGTCCAATAATCAGACTCTTGATTTACTTGGTTGATGTAACTCTTTAGTTTCCTCTTCCTTCTGGCCAGCCTTTATGTAGGCTTAAGCTATCTTCCGATTTACGGCTCCTGGTATTAGTTATTACTTTAGCCTTTCATGGGCGCTATGGAATATCCATAATACAATCTTCTGACAATTCAATCCTTTGTCTATGCCCTAGGCTCAACTCCTTCTTTTAATTTATACCGGAGTCTTCTACGACTGCATGAATGTCAACATATATGTTGCATGGATATTACTCTGAAGTCTTAAGTGCATAATCCTTTTTGTTCCTTCTGAGCTTCCTTTAAACGTAAACTGTTACTTTTCCTGGTCTTTCTGCCTCTCTATTGCGTGTATACTTAGCTTATCTTAGTTCCCACGCATGTCAGAATATTTGTGCAACTCACATGGTCTCGAATATTACTTTTGGTTTCATTTCCCTCTAATTAGCTCCGATAAGTGCCACTTTCTTATGGAGTGCATACAATGTTGTAGTGAGACTGCTATTACAAGACCATTTCTTCTTCAAGTTACTATAATTAGGTTGAAACATTCTTCCGTATTTCCTCAGCTAGTCTTATGTTGTCGTACTTAGGGAGGACCCTATGACTCTTATAAATATGCGAGCTTATTACATCGTATACTTGACGGAATTTTTGATGTTCTTCCTCGCCTATATTTATCCGTAGTTACTTATTTCCACGCACTGGTGCTTGTAGGGTTGCTCCTGAACTAAAGTTTTGACTATTTTCCCAGTGAGACTATATTTTATTTCCATAACATTCATACGGTACCTTTAACTACCCCAACTCTTGTCTGAATATTTCCTAAGGGTCACGATGTCGTATCTGCGAGACTGAATTCCCCATGTTGGGGTTCACTATGTTCGTCTTGCACAATCTGTTGATTTGTCTGTGTCCTCTTGTTTAGCCATAACTAGGCTCTTCCTGAATCAACTATTACTCGTTGGCCCATTCTCATATCAATATTCTGCGTAATCTTTCTTGGGTTATTTCCTTTGTCTTAACTTACGTCTCGCACTGGTTTCTTACCTATCAATAACATCTCGGGTAGGAACCCTTACTTCCTCTCCTTGACGTCGTGCTTGCATAATGTTCTAGAATCATAGCATATCTGTAGGATTTGAATGAGTGCAATCTCATCCCTTTCTCATTTTTTATCGAATTTTTACTTTACCATTCCATAGTTACTGGAACCACTTAATTCTAACTTAATGCCACATCACACCATATCCCCCCCCTTCAGGGGAGCACTAAGATTTACTGCTACGATGATCTACATATAGATGTTTCACCTTTTCATATTTGGCATTTTTCACATCATCGATGATCCTTACTCGGCTCGCGGCAATCCTTCTGTACCAAGGATAACGAAATTCCTCACTCGCGAGGGTGACACTTAGTGTAACCGACATATACAGTCCCTTAAGCTTAACTTTGTTCACCTTTCTTGCTTTAGGGAAGCGTCTTCTTGAATGACCTTTAAAGGGTATTCTTCTGTCCTCTATTCTATTATCGCTGGGACGCAATCTCAGAAATTCTCATGATGCCGACTATTACTCAGTACCTAGATCATGTTTAGTTTACCTTGTTCATCAGTCCATACTAATTTCTATTACTCTGGGGTCTAACTTTTCCTTCTGGTAGTCGCGTTGGAGTCACAAACTTATTTCTCGAAATGAGGATATGACTTTATGGCCTATATTCTTTTGTTGTCTCAAGGCCTGTCACCTCTCATATTTTCCTTCACTTGACTATAGAATCTATAATACTGTCATCTTTTGATCTACCGTTGTCATCTATGTATCATAGCTTACTCATAATGCTTCATTAACTCTTTTCTTATTTCCCGCTAACATTTATGTCTATCACTTTATTCTGAAAACTCGAACAAGACATTCTTTTGTTCTTAGCTCCCCTTTGCTCCATCCAGTCACTCTTCGGGTTGCTTAACGTTCTCGCTCTACTAGGATGCGGGCCATACTAAGGTAATATTTATCCCTTCTAGGCTTTCAATGCCTATTTTCTGAATATTTATTTTTGATCATGCTAGTATTCATATCTAATTATAATATTTTATAGTGCACCATTTGGGTGCCTCACAAGGAGATCTATTAGCACCCTTGTAATATCCTTCGGAAATGTCAACTAGCACTAACAATCCATTCACCATTTTTGGTTACTCTAACCCCAGCCGGATCCTGATATCCCGTCCTTTTCTTAAACTACACCTGTTAGCCCCCAATAGGGTATAACTGAGATGGGTGTGGCCAATTATACATACTTCTGTTATTGTTGAAGGTAACTCAAAAGGCTTATATTTATCAGCCTGAATTGTAAATACTAATAATCGTCATTAGCTGGGCGCCTCGTGGGTTTCTTCATCTTGCTTCTTTTACTTGTTTAGACTTGCATCTATCTTCTGAATCTCTCATTGCCTTTCACCATATGGGTGGATAGATATTCCTGCCTTAAGGGTCCTTATCAAAAGGCTTACACGTCCTAGTACACACATGATCTACTGAAGACCTTATATTATCCATCATAAGCATCATGCAAAATCGAGTTCCTCTGACTCAACTCTTTCACAACCACATGCAATCTCTTACCAACTGTCTTTCTAGATGTAGGCATCGTCGTATTATGAATAAGATAGAGTTTAGGAAATTGAGTTCCTACAATTGAGCTCTACCACATGATCTAGAGTAAGAAGAAAGAGTGATAGTCCTAAATGCCCTGTAGTCAGGGCTTATATGTGTAGTGCACGACACCCATAAACAAGACTCTACTAGACACAACTTGAAGACTCCCTAGGACACAACTGCTCTGATACCACTTTTGTCACGACCCAAATCGATGGGCCGAGACGGGCACCCGGTACCTTACTCAATCGAGTACCAATATAACGTATCGTTTCATATCATACTATCATAAATAACTGAGCCAGAGAGGTTGCCGTGAGATAGGTAGAATACAACCTGTAATACCAACTTATACATAAGACATATGGACCTATAAGACCAAAATAACCACTCGTACACTGAACATAGGCCGACAAGGCCATACAATATTTTACGTACATGACATTTGTCTACAAGCCTCTAAGAATACATAATTGTCATAAGGGTAGGGACAGAGCCGCGTCATACTAAACAATACACATCTAAATCATACTGACCAAACAAGCAACTCCGGAGCAAATGAAGTGCACCAACATCTTCCGCTGAGCTGATCGCCTACTTGGAGGACTCTCGACCTGTCTATCGAGACCTGCGGACATGAAACGCAGTGTCCCTAGGCAAAAGGGACGTCAGTACAAATAATGTACCGGGTATGTAAGGCAATATACTGAAAGCTGAAATTGAAATGATAATATAATAACTGAAAGTAACTGGGAGTCAAAGCTAGTTTGAAGATATGCTTACCTGTTGATACTAACTGAGCTTTCTCAATATAGTAATTAAAATAGCTGTCCAGCCCTATAAGGCTTGGTATATATGCAACTGCTCTGCCGTAGTAGGCTCGCTCATAGGCACTTGACCATACTAGGCTTTGTATCTCGGCCAACTAGGCTCGCTCATAGGCACTTGACCATACTAGGCTTTGTATCTCGGCCAACTAGGCTCGCTCATAGGCACTTGACCATACTAGGCTTTGTATCTCGGCCAACTAGGCTCGCTCATAGGCGCTCGGCCACAGTAGGCTCGGTATATAACTTACCATATGATTAGAGGTTGCCCAATAGGGGCATGCCCATCGATTATAGCTCGATGGTAATGAAAATACTGTAATACTGTAAATATAGGCTCTCTGCTCTTTTTACTAGAAGAAGACAATACTCAATTAAATATGAAGTCCCGATAAAGAGAATACTATAATTTATGAGACTAGGGTAATGTATTTAAATTCGGGAGTATGAACTTTTCTTTATGCCTCGTTATCAAACACATGTAATTACGAGATCATGCCAAAATGAAGGAAAGTTTAGCCTTAACATATCTGAGTCGATTCTCTTGACAATACCTCTAACACACGTTGATTGCGCCAACACGTAATGGCAGATCGAAGTAGGGAAAAATCCGTATAATATTCTTGTATGAATTTGCATCTTACACATAATCATATCTTGTATGAATTTGCTAAAGCTCATCCGTTATTTTAATCTTGCTGTTACGTTATGTAATCTTAAGAAAGAGAATTCCATCCATTAGCTATGTATTTCTTCTTAATGAATTAGGGGAGGTGTTTTCTTTTATTAAAGAGAGTGGGCCCCACTTTTCAAGCGCGGCACCTACCATTTTCAAGTGTGCCACCTTTAATTCTCTTTCAAGAGTCATAACATGGGAAGGGGGGTGCCATTTTGGGGATGGGTTAGGTCTTATCCCGAGGTTATTAATTAATTACCCACTAATTTTAATTAACTTGTTAATTCCCCCATTAACCAATAATCCACATAATTAAGAATTATTTCAAATTATTTAAAATACTACTCACTATTAATACACTGTGTACACCTTACTATTATGTTCATGTGGTACCTTGTATGGCACTAGTCCATAAATACCGGGTATTTTAGCTCGGCCGTATTTTATCCCAAAATATCAAACTTCGACGAAAATTTATTTTCTTCGATTTACTTACCCTCTCACATTGACGAATTTACTTATCCCTTGTTTGAAATAGGGTAATACTTATAATCCCAACATAATCTCATTCCCGAGCTTACGTCGATTAATTTACGACGAAACTTCAACATACGAAAATGCGGGATGTAACATCTCATTTTTGAGCTTTCATCAATTTACTTATGGAGTACTTTCACGTACGAAAACATGGGGTGTAACATTGCATACATCATAAGCATCCCCCTTATCCTTCCTCCAAGCCTTCATGGCTGGAGTAACAAAGTCTGTACCGACTTGTTGTGCAGGCCTTCGGAATTGCCCAAATTTGCCACCCCTAACACGCTGATGATCATACTCACAACACGACGCCAAATGTTCCCACGTGCATATCGGGCAAACTGGGCTAGGTGTACCCAACATAGGATATTTGTTCTTCCTGTGCCCCCTCTTTCCACAACCATAGCATATTTCAAGAGTCATCCAATATCTCCCCATGTGGCGCTTCTTACAAATCAAACAATCTGGCTCATTGGTACCAACCCTCTTTCGTTTCTTAGGTGCTCTCACCACATGATCCGGTGGTGCGGTGACATTGATAGGAACAAGGACACTTCCCCTAGCAACAAGTTCTTCCAATCTCTCCAAGGCTCGACACATTGTCCCAACAAACTCTTGTGCAATCTCCCCCAAATTCAATGGCGGGGTCATTTCCTCATCGCGGCTTCGAACTCGTCGATAACTCATCTGGAAAATGAGACATGACGAGGAAATTATCTTCCTATCTTGAGCTCTATCGCACGATCTGGAGTATTAAAGAAGGGTGAAATTCCTAAATGTCCAAATAGCCTCCTCATTATAGATGTGGTCGACAACACACCGATAAGAAGGACTCTACTATACACGGCTCCGAGATATCCTAGGACAATTTAAAACCTTAGGCTCTGATACCAAGTTTGTCATGCCCCGACCTCGAGGAGCGTGACCGGTGCTCAACCGAGATACTCCAGTTAAGCAAGCCTGCTAGATGCTTTCTACCCAACATTGCGCATTAATAATATAAGAACTAGTACAAGTGATAGACATGAGAAGAGTCAAGTATTCCACAATTTTTTCCATTACTAAAGGATATTCATTTATGATTTTCAAAAATATTACAACTTTATAGATATGATGAAAAACATGTTTGCCCAAATACCAACACTTACTAGTTTAATTCCCAACATCAAACATCACCCACAACCTTTCTACGGAGCCTCTAAGTACAACAGAAGAGTAGTATAGAAGTGCCGACGACAAGGCCCCGGCTATACCTCAAAATATAAAGTACAACGTCAAATGACATGAAGCCCGGAACATAGTAGGGCTCACCAAAATCTGCTGAATAGAGAGTAACTGCTAACAAGGATCAAAACCGCCCGGTGACGAACCACCTGCATCCATTTAAGATGCAGCTACCCCGGCAAAAGGGACATTAGTACATATGGAATAGTACTAATATGTAAAGCTAAATGTCCTCTATCAAAATAGAATGCCACTATAAGAAAGGGTAAACCACAAAAACAGCAAGTCACAATCAACAATATCTAAATGCCCAGTTAAGACATAACAATTTTCAAAATACAAAAGTAATATATATTTTTGGTTGGGAGATCATTAGCATCGATATACCACCGTATTTTTAGCACGGAGTCCGATCACTTACGATCGGCTAGGCCATCTCACCACGAACAATGTGGTTTTACATGTGATACGAAAAAAATAATGTTACCAAGAGTAGTACCACCATATGCGCAATAAGGCGTCCGATCTCCACCCGATCGGCTAGGCCGCCTTCCCACATATGCCGTGTGGGTTGACTTTCCAATTCATAGCTAATATCAATCACATCCCAATTAAGGGGAATAATCACAATCACATCAATATTTCAATCTCATTCCAAAGAAGGGGAATAATCATAATCCACTCTTACACCGGTACGTGTAGTTTCGGGTGTGGGCCTTATGACCCACCCTTCCTCGGTTTGCTAATGATACTACCAAAAACATTTTTTATTTTGCACATAAGAGAAACAAAAGTACAAATATATTCTATATTCACCCCTTAACCTTCAACCTATATATAGCTTTGTTAGTACTTTAAACCATTCACAACATCATTATTTCCTTGGCTCTCTTGGCAATACCTATGATTCTTCATCCATGGAACATTGGCCGTATTTCATATTTCACATTTTCATTTCTTACTTTCATGGATCATCATCATAAATATTAACAAGTAGAATATTCTAGAAATCATAACTTTAGGTTTATTAGTAATGAAGACTTTAAACACAATGAATTTCTTTTCCTGAAATGGAGTATAATGATTGGCAATCGAAGCTCAAGTAAAAAACATAAACGAGTAGTACATCATTTATTCTTGAAATACTTTTCCCCAAAAGGGCAATACACAATTTCAACTCATGAAGATATAAGAGCTCAAAACACATTGGAAATACTTACAAAGCATAGCATTAGTTAAAACATCCACATTTGGGCATGACTTGGGTACATAAGCTTTTAGGCAAATCTATTTTTGAAGTCGGTTTGGAACAGTTGAATCAAGGCCTATTTCATAACATTTCTCATATCATTTAATTTCCTCGGCATCATTGACCATAAGTATAACTTTCATTCTTGGCACGTTGGCCACACTTTATATCTCCAACTCACTTCTTTCACTTTCAAGCATCCTTATAGATTCTCAACAACAATGCATTTCAAATCAAGACTTTAGGTACACATATAAGCAATTGGAGTTTTAGACGCAAGGAGTATTCTTTCCAAGTTAAGCATAATGGACTTTCATTTGAAACACGACCCAAGCCAAAATATTTTAATACACATATCATTCTTGAACACATTCCCGAAGGATAACATAATGTGATAGGAACATTTGGAACGCATTTTGAATACATAATTCTCGACACTGGCTTACTCGGGACAATCGAATTTATTGGGAACAACTCAGAACATGGGAATAAGGAACTTGAGCCAACTATACTGGAAACTTACGGGGACATCATGGAATTCAATTCTAAGAGAGTAGTTTAGACAACATACCTTGTTTGAGCTTTCTTTAAGTTACTACAACTTCCCAACACTTCTAGCAATAACAATCTATAGGAAGATAGCAAAAATCGGATAATAATTAGAAGGATTCACATGGTGTAACTCTATTAGGAATTTTGTCAACCACCTAGAATGCAAAATAGACTATAAAACTCTACAATGGTAATCCCTTCGTCCCTCAACCAATTTCCACAAGAAACTAACCAAAATGGTTCATTAATCCCACATACTACAACCTGTTGTCACATGCATGGCCTATTTCCAACCCCGCACAATATACTTGAACTCATAACCTCTTGCATGAAAGATTAGGAGTAGGACTTACCTTTGATAGATGATAATCTAGTGATTGGCTTCCTTGATTCTTGAAGATTGGTGCAAGAATAGATGATTAGAATGATAAGTTTCCTCCTTCTCTCTCTAAAATACTCTTACCTCTCTCTAAAATCATCAGACATTTGCTTCAAAATAAGCCCCTAAGGCTATTTATCAAAATGGGGTCGGGTTATAAAAATAAGAAAATGGACCCTCCGAACTCAGGTCTGCGGTCGCAGAATGGACCGCATAATAGATATACGGCCCGTAAAATGGGTCGCGAAAACGATGCCAAGAACTGGGCTGGTCTGGACCGGTCCGCAATTGGTCTGCGGTCTGTAGAACACTTATGCGCCGCAGAGTGGACCGCAGAATCACCCAACGAAATTCTTCATGCCAAATCTGTGATGGAAAATGCGGATCGCGAAATGGATATGCGATTGCAGAATGGGCCGCAAAACGACCTTCAACATTCAAAATTATATTTGCTCAACGCTACGACGGGTATGCGGCCCGCAGAGTCTTTTTGCGGTCACGAAATTGACCACAGAATCGCCTTCTTCTGCCAAAAATTTCCATTAACCCCTCAGTGCATTCTTCAACCCAAAACATCTGTACCGCGGCTCAAATACATAAGCCTACCTCGGTACCACGAAATCTTAAATTCCTTGGCCAAATTTTACGGGGCCTTACATCCTCCCCCGCTTAGGATCATTCGTCCTCGAATGAGAAGTAGAATCTGCCCAAAAAATAACAACAATAATAACCCAGTATAATCCCACTAGTGGGGTCTGGGGAGGGTAGTTTATATGCAGACCTTACCCCTACCTTGGGATAGAGAGGCTGTTTCTGATAGACCCTTTGCTCCCTCCCTCCAAGAATTTCCCACCTTTCTCTTGGGGTGACTCAAACTCACAACCTCTTGGTTGGAAGTGGAGGGTGCTCATCACTGGAGCAACCCACTCTTGTCAGAGTCCGCCCAAAACACCCAACATAATTCGACTCTTCTCTCAAACATCTCAAGCCCCCAAATTTGACTAACTACCAAATTTTTCAGACATTTTGACAGAGTCTCCCCTATAATTGGGCCCATTCACATGCCAGAATAACACCAAAATCACCCTGACAACACTTCCATAACTCAACTAAACATTACAATACATATCAATAACGATAATATCAATATTACAGGCATTACACTATCCACAGTGGTATCCTGACATGAACTGTACATATTTTAAGTCATAACACATAGAATGTACCTTTCAAATCACAACCATTCGGCTATACAAAAAAGTGAGAATATGTTCTTTCCACAACACTCTCGGCCTTCGAGGTGACCTCCTTGACTCACAGACTTGGTCATAGCACTTTGACGGAGGCAATCTCAACTTCCAGACTTATCTAATAGGGATAACAATTAGGTAACTCTCTTAAGCTAATTACCCATTAACTTTACCTTACATAGCTCCCACCGGAACGATAGACAACAATGCCTAACTACCCTTTTGGGCATAGACACATGAAACACCGGGTCCATGGAGAACAACGATGGGGGACATCATACGCGTAGCTCATCCTATTTCCCTCAAGATTCCATAAGGCTCAATGTGCACTACACCTACTTTACCTTTATTAACAATTCATATACTATATTCATGATGAATATCTTGAGAATGACCCGTTCACTTCCTTCCACTCTAAATCACTACGCCGAACACCCAAACTAAACCTTTGGCGACTTTCAACAATTATTCTACGATGTGCTAGAATGAATTTGACTATAGAGTTCCTACCCAATATGTTCGATCATGGAATAATGCTTCTTGTTTGACATGTTTGAACCTACAACTCTCGATAGATTTACTACAAACAGGAACAACGAGGTTCGAGATTGGACTGAAATTATTCAATAGTCCATCAATGTACTGAGAAGGGCATTTCAGGAGGTTATATCCTAAGAGATATGAAGGTTACTACCAATAGTACTGACATGGTTAATCATTGTAATGACATCATTGGTTAGAAAGGTTCTAATGGGTAATATGATGCTCCGAGGAGATAAACAAATAACTCCTATCCACCCAGCGATGTGGAACATTAAGGATAGTAAACTCCCCACACATGACAATGACATAGTCAATGATTCTAGAAGCCGAGTGTGTAAAGATAACGGAACCCAGGGAGACACTATAAAATAATCACAAAAGGTTTGCACATGTTCATAATGAGTTCGCCTTGGATTTTATGACCTGAAAACTACCCAGATGCTAATGAAAGATAGGAAAACATGAGAAGCAGATGTGATGCATTGATAACCCCCCAAAGGTGCATTTGGTCTTGCCAGAGAGCCTATTAAGGACCCTTATGAAAAGGTAAGTGTTGCAGCAACATATGGAAGGATGCGATCTCTCGTGGTTATCCAACGAATGTCAGGAAACTAGCACAATGAATTCACTAACTAAGGAACACAATTAATACATGTTTAGAGGTGTAAAGAGAAAATTAACATTTGTTATGAGTTGGAGATGTTTCTGCTTTATTAACTCCCAAACAGCAATATAAGGCCACGTCATGGGCAACTACAGTACTAGGAATGAAGTGAGCTACTTATTGCGGAATGTCCAAAGTGGACACGAAAGTTATACTAAGATGGGCGACACAAGATCTTCCTATGACGGAGGTGTGAGGATCTCAAATTTCAGAGAGACTTCGGTGAACAACTAATTTTTGATCACACCCAAATTCTATACTATTGTAGTGTAAATATTTTCTTTAGGTGTGTGTATATATATATATATATATATATATATATACTATTTGTAAAGAGAAAAATGAAAATTTACAAAAAAATATATGATTTCTTTTATTTAGAATTTTAATAAGTAAGCTATAGAATCTTTCTTAGTATTACTTAAAGTATATGTAAATATTTAATTTTATATATATATTGTTAGTCTAGAGTTAGTTAATTAATATTTTGTTGTCTTAATATTTAATTGAATTCTACTTATAAAAGAAAAAAATAAAGAAGAAGAAGCAAGTATTCGCATGATTTTAGAAGTGTGGTAACAAAATGCAACTTCAAAAGAGATTTAACTTATCCATGACTCTAGCACATCTCACTCTAACCTCTTCCCTCTATTACCCCATGATCACACACCCATAATATCACATACACACACGATCTCACCCTCATATCTCTGAATGCATAATCCCATTTTATATATAAAAGGACACAAAAGGGAGGAGTAGAGATAGACAACACGGAGCCAAAAACAAAACAAGATTCGGCCATCTAACAAAAAAAGGAAAAGATTACATGCACAAAAACATCATCCTTAGGAGATTTTAAAGGAGGAAGAATTTTATTTGGAGAAAATGAAAGTTCAAGAGTCCGGTTTCAAGATACGGTTCGCGGTTACAATTTTCGTTCATGTATTATAGTTGCTGGAATTTATATTTCGACATTGAAAAGCTTAACTAAGGTTCATCTACACTTACTTTGTTATTCATTTCGATTTTATTTTTCTACTATTTGAATCTGTAATTTGATGTGTTTTAGAGCCTATTCTGTCTATTGTTTTAGTTAAATTTGACTCTTAAGTTTTCTTTGTAATAATGTAATAAGTAGTATTTTGTTAAGTGAGTTAAAATAGTTTCGGTTGTAAAATTTGCATAATTTTGGCTTTATTTATTTTAAGTTCAGGATATGTTGTAGAGCATTAAGTTAAAGAAATATATTTTTTTATTATTCAAAATTCATATTGGGTATATACCCGATAGTCTACAAATTTAAAGAAATTACAGGTTCTTTATTCCTAAAAGTCATTCCGTTAGTATATTTAACTTAAGAGTATCTATAGTAGTTTTCTTAAGATTTTAATACATCTAGTCTTTATACTGAAAGCCTATTAATTCTTTTAACGATTTGAGTTTAACAGTTCTTTGGCTCTTTAGGTATAGCTTTAAGTGTAGTTTCTGCCGAAAAGTTAATACATGAAAGTCAATTAATTAGTAAGATTAGTTAAAACTTTAAATGCTTATTATTGAATATATTTCTTTTCCTCTGATGATTTTGGATTAAAGCTCTTCATGTTTCTTTTAGTGAACGTTTAATGCTTTACCTTACAAAATTATTTATTCTGTTCCATATTAATGATAGTACATAAAGTTAAATACAATTCTTTGAAGATAAAGCACATAATTTGGGCCAAATGAATTTATTTCCTACTGGCCTAATACTAATCAAAACCAAAGTTGCCCCATTTCCTTTCATGACTAAAAACATAATGTACATTAACTCAAAAGAAAAGAATTAAACCAAATAATAAAAATATACAAATAAATATCTCAGATCTAAAAAGATAAATAAATGAAATACTCTGAATAGACTAGTATGCTTTAGGTGCGTGTAAACCAATCAATTATCGTGAATATGTACACGTTCGCGTGACATGGTTATGATTTTCAAAATTAAAGGCAAAGTATGCGTTCGCGTGACTTTGACAAAACAATCTTAAAAATGATAAAGTGTTATTAATTGTGTATACGTACGCGTGGCATGATTCTTGACACACCAAACAAAATGAATACACGTACGCGTGATTCGTTTCAAGATAATTTCATAATTATGAATAATCAAGCAATTAAAAGCGGTAAAAAGATAAATGTACATAGGTTCTAAAATGAGTAATTAAACAATTTAATTAAGCCATGTATGCTTAAAGCGACCGTGCTAAAATTACGGAATTCGAGAGTGCCTCACACCTTCTCTCGGGTTAACAGAATTCCTTACCCGGTCTTCTGTGTTCGCGAACCGTAAAATAGAGTCAAATTTTCTTGATTTGGGATTTAAAATAAACCGGTGACTTGGGATATCAGATTTTATCCCAAGTGGTGACTCTGAATCTAATAAATAATCCCATTTCAATTAATGTCACTTAAATTGGAAAAACTCCTTTTTTTCTTATCCCCACGGGAAAAAGGGGAGGTGTGACAGCTCTGGCGACTCCGCTGGGGATCAAAATCCAGAATCTCTGGTTCGGGGTTCAGAATTCGAGCTTGTAATGTGATATATACTTGGCTTTATTGATTTGATGTTATTACTGTATTTTTGGGCCTAATGTGCTAATTACTACTTTGATATTATTTGAACTGTATTAAATTGTCTTCTTACGCCTCCCTTCTGAGTCTTCTGAATTTATGGTGCACACGTGCGCGTGGCCCACTTTTTTGTTAGAAGTCATACCAATTAGAACGAGGCTGGGTCAGTAACTAGGCCGAGTAGACTTTCGTGCTCCCGGTACATTGCTCCCACCTCGGCTCGATTTGTCCGCTTGGCTAAGCCATATCTAGAACACAACCCCGGGTTTAAACCTAGAATAACATAGCCTCATGCCGGATTCCTAGTAGGTACGTTTATTTGCATCATGTGCATTTGACTTTGGAGACTCAACACAGGGGTTGGGTCCATCTAGAACAGGTGTACCCGAAATTACAAGACCATCCTGATGCATCTTATGTGCTACTTGTGCATTATGTTTGATTTGGTTTGTGCATGTTGACCGATTTTAGAAAATATGAGGGAGAAAATTTACCCGATTTTCGAAAATCTCATTATTTACCCCAAAAAATATAATCCTGAATTTTTCAAAAAAAATTGTCATCCTATTCCTGAAATATTTATGAACTACGCGGGTCTGATTCTCACCGGATGTGAGATACGTAGGCAACATTCATAAGGTTCAGCCCCATTTTTATAAAATAACTATAAAAAAAAAAGAAATGTGTCTATTAATCAAAAAACAAATAAGCAGACCCAGCTTCTGTTAATCCCAAATCGTTCCTGTCGGAATGGCCTTAGAACATCTTCAAAATTGTTGAAGGGTTGTTCTCGCAAGAACGGACGTGTTTGTCAATTGGGAATCACTTTTACCATAATGCCCTTTCCCTGGCCGTAAAGCTATCCTTGAAAGTAAGAAGGGGCCATATTTGCAAAAATAGCCACCCTTTCTTTGGTCACAATTGCAAAAATAGCCCCCCTTCTCGTTGATTTTTCTTAAAATTGAGTTATTCAAAAAAGATTGTTTTGCAAAAGGAGAGCATTGGTTCTGTTTCTTGAGACTAGTGTAAACCCTAACCTTAACCACCCATATGTACAAAATGAGCACTGTCCAGAACACACCATTCACAGCTGTAGACGAGGCTCCACTTTAGCTTCAGATGTGGTGGTATGATTTAGAAGAAGATGGTCAGAAATGGGTCACCAAGCACCTGGGAGACCTTACAGATATTATGAAAATTAAATCATGGGACGATTTGATTGAGGCACTAGTGACTTTTTGGGACCCCGTTCACAATGTCTTTCGCTTCTCCGATTTTGAGCTAACTCCCACTTTAGAAGAGATAGCTGGATATTCCGGGTTTGGCAGGGATTTGAGAAACCAGGAGCTCATATTCCCAAGGGCTCTTTCTGTACACCGATTCTTCGATCTTCTGAACATCAGTAAGCAAATTAGAACGACCAACATAGTCGAAGGGTGTTGTTCTTTCTACTTCTTGTACTCTAGGTTCGGGCAGCCAAATGGGTTTGAAATGCATGAAAAGGTCCTTAACAACAAGCAGAACAAAGACACATGGCAGATTCATCGTCGCTTCGCCTTCATAATGGCGTTTCTGGGAATTATAGTCTTTCCAAACGAGGAGCGGATAATTGATACCCGCATAGCCAGGATTGTACAGGTCCTCACTACCAAAGAACATTAGACTCTTGTCCCGATCATTCTATCAGACATTTATCAGGCGTTGACTTTGTGCAGGTCTGGGGCAAAATTCTTCGAAGGGTGCAATATTTTGTTACAAATGTAGTTGATTGAGCACCTCCAACATCACCCCAAGTTCATGAGCTATGGTCCGAGCAAGGATAATTTCATTGAGAGTTACGAAGAAAGGGTAAAAGATTACAACTCTCCAGAAGGGGTGAAAGCATGGATATCCCACCTAAGATCTTTAAATGCAAGTCAAATTGAGTGGACTTTGGGATGTCTCCCGGTAAGAGAGCTGATACACATGTCGGCCCTAAAACGTTATTTGCTGTTGTTGGGTTTGAAAAGTGTCCAGCCATATGCGCCACACAGAGTTCTAAGACAGCTAGGAAGGTACCAAGTAGTACCTAA